>JADLZK010004721.1:0-32459 GCA_015847255.1 Hyparrhenia diplandra
TTCACATTACGTATTATATGCCATACTGTCCCACAAAATCAATAGGTGACAATAAATCTAGGCATGAGAAATACTTTGTACTATGAAAAGTGTCGGATAACAGATTTCTGAGTATGACAAGCGTTTAAACCTATCAAACTAATCATGCCAAGTTCACATCCAAAATCCTAGTAATTATTTTTCTATGAATTTCCGCTAAGAAAGCATGGTACAGCGTGGCACATACAAATCAAAATGCATTTCCATCACGTGTACATCACTAGGGTCTACTATTTTTCCCATGACTGTACATCACAAAACATGAACATTTTCCTCATATAGGACTACTATTTTATCATGCACCGTAAGCATCAGATATGCATTTATTCTGAACAGTGGCAATGGCCAGCATATATATATGTAATGATAAATATACTACCGTGAATACATGGCATCTCATATCTATCATAGAGCAGATCACGCCATGAGCACATAGAAAATTTTAAGTCCCACTCAATTTGAGCTAAAATGACCAGTTATCGATTTTACAAGGCATGCAAGGAATTGAAAAAATGTGTAAAAGATAAAGGATATTTGTCGACGGGCCAGCCTGCACGCGCCGGATGAAATGTGTGGGAGCGCTGGCACGGGTCTTCGGCGGGCCTGGCGGATCCTCCGGGCGGCGAGGGCACTTACGTGACTCGCCCTTACCGAGATCTCTCGATGGTGCCGTGAAAGCGTAAGATGGACGGCGGGCTAGTCAACGGCGAGGAGGTGTATGCGCGGCGCGTTGCCGGCTGCCCCTTCGACAAGCTTCGGCATTTCGGGCGATGTGGAGAGGTGGATGAGCTTCGAGGTTAAGGCGACCGATCCACTAGCCGGGCGTCTCGGACGTCGAGGCGCTGATTTCCGCTGTTTCGCGGAATGGGCGGCGACTCGCCGCGTGGCGTCACGCGTTGGCGGGTGGGCCCCTATGGTTTCAACCGGTCTGGGGTTCCACCATCCGACGCCGAGGCGCCACGGGCGCACGCCGGACGCTGGAAGTGGACGGGGCGCCACCGCCACTTCAGGGCGGCGCGCTGCGGGCCGGGACGGCGGCCGCTAAACCGGCCGCCGGGCCTCGTCGCCTCGCTGGCGCTGGCCCGAGCCGCCGGCCCGGTCTAGGAGGTAGGAGCGAGGTGGCGAGTCATGGGCACGCTAGACCCGACGATGGCGCTGTGGTTGATTTGGCGCGGCCGGCGGCTTGGCTCTACCGATTTTCCGCGAGGGAAGAACTTGGCGCGATGCGCGCTCCGTCGCGCGGCTGGCCCGATACTTGGTCTAGGAGATAGAGGAGGTGATGGCGGGGGGCTCGCAGTTTTTGAGGGCTTCGACGCTGTGGTGAGCGAGGAATGGCGTGTGGCGCCGTGGACGGCCATGGGCGGCCGCGCCGCTCGGCCGCGGGGCAGGGAAAGTGAGGGGTGGGATGGCATGGCATGCACGGACGCCTCGCCTCAAGGCACCTGACGGCGCGTGGATGGCAGGCGAGGCCACGCATCGGCGCGGCGTAGCGGCGCCGGCAGGGCCGTGACTTCCGCGGGTCGGCCGAGGACGTCAAGGTTCGCCGCCACTAAAACCGAAATCCAACCCCATCCGAATCGCTTTGCCCCATGCATCGAGAGATACGCAAAACTAGCCAAAGTTCATAATGAATGCAGAAATGTCTTTATCAAATTCTCGAAATACTTCACCTATACAAACTTTTTCCTAATTCGTCTAGATTGAAACTACATCGAAGCTTGACTACTCGATGGCCAAAGCAAACCCTAATTTCATTCAAATCAAACTAATTTCGTCGTTTGATTAACCGATCCACTCACTTTCATGAAACGATCCATAGCATCTTTTGTTCTATACTAATTACCCACACATTTGCATGAAGGCACACACATGCATAAACCCTCCTAGCTAGGACTTTAATCAAAACAAGACAAGTCGCTTCAAGGTCAAAACAAGGTCAAATCCGAGTCAAACTATCAAACCAAACATAATTAGAAACATGACCAACATCAACCTTGCTCTAAAACATCTTATAAACATATCTAAGAATAAATAAAGATTAAACAACTAATATGCAAGTATTTCATACATGAAATGATAAGGCAAAGCACCACATGCAATGATAAGCAAAAACATGATATAAATGATGATGCATGCATGCTAATGATGCTTATGGTATGAAATGCATATGCTAATAACATGATTAACACTGTGGTGTTACAGCCCCGGGTCGGGGTGATTTGGTAAGTTGGGCTTCGTTAGATGAGTATTTGGAGATGGGCTACTTTGGGCCTTTAATTGGGCCGAAAGGATGTCCCGTGACGCTAAGTCCTCCTTCAGAATTGCTGGCCGTGGGCCGTCCTTGTCCTTCCTACCGCTCTCTTTAGCCCAGATACGCCTTTTAGTCGCAAGGCCCCTGCGCCATCTTTTCCACCGCCCTTCTTTTGGACCTTGGGCCGTAAGCCATCTGTCTTGGGCCTATTTTACCTGTGGGCCGATTATTTTCGCCCCCGCATTAGCCCCCGAGCCCCCGAGGGAGTGGAATGACTCGCTCGGGGTTGGTAGTTGTCTTTGGCCTTGGTTTGCTTTTATCTCGGACGGTGCGCTGCGAGCGCACTCAGGTGTAGCCCGAGAGGCCTCGGAGGAATGTTTAATTCCTGAGGGATTTTTTTCTTACGCGGCCGGTAAGATCTGAACTACCCACTAATTTGCGCAAAATGTGCGAGGGATGTCCGCGGGTGCGGGGCTGCCTGCAGTCGCGCTTTATGTGCGCAAGGTCTTTTTCCAAACCTCCCCATCTTTTTATTTATTACGCCCTCTATCGCCCTTCCCGGAAGGGAGGAGGAGGGGAGTTGTGCCATATCGCCTCAGGAGCGGAGCATGGCACACCCCATTGAGCTGTGTAACAGAAATCTAAGTGGAGTGCCATGCGCGCCGACCGCGAGCTCGCCGTGTGGTCCAGGACGCACTCCATGAGAACTCTCGGCCTCCTAGTGCATCCCGTCCCGATGTGTCGGGTCCCGAGGGCCGCTGCCTCCCACTGCATGGGACCGACATCTCTATGTTTAATACCGTAGTCTTAGATACGCCCAGAAATCCCAAGCTCCCTGAGAGCTCAAAGCTCGCCCGGTTGCATGCCTTTCGTCCCTTGCTCGATCGCCCCGAGGCAAACAGAGAAACCAGGAGGGGCCCACTTAGATCCTCCGGACCGTATGGTGAGCGCATTCGACGTCCCTCCGGGGGTTACACGCATTGCGGTGATGTTTCGCTCGCCCGTGCTCTGGCGCCCCCCGAGGGGGCATTTGAGTTAGGGCAACGGATCGACATTTTACCCCTCGAGGGGGCGGGCGACGGCACGCTTTTTTCATGTTACTCTCGAGGAGGCGACCGTTCGTAGCTGATGGGACGGCCATCAAGGGCGCTCGTAGAGTCCGCTGCCGTATTAATCGCAGGGCCCACCGGCTACCTAGGGCTATTCGCCGCTGGATCCGCCGGTTGATCTTCCGCCGCCCGGCTATTAACCCGACGGTTTCCCTTTCGCCTCCCCTTATATATTTGGGGGTTCCACCGATTACGTGACGCTTCCCCTTCATCTCCCTTGCATAGTGTTAGTCCTCAGACTCCCGCCATCCCCAAAGCGTAGAGGGAAGAGATCGTGAGAAGGAAGGAGATAAGGGAAAAGCGAGGCGCATCGCGACTCACTTGCCATTGCCGCCCCCGTCATGCGTGGTTGCGCGGGAGAGGGTGATGACGCCGCAGAGGTGGAAACCACCTCTTCTAGATCCTTCCCTTGGCCACGGGCCATCGGTGACGAGGTGAAGCCGCAGCCGCTGGTGGATGAGGGTCTTCGCGCCGCTGTACGGATGACGCGGCGCCGAGTGGCCGGGTCCCCGACGCTGCCTCACCGAAGAGCCGCAACCTCCATCCCGCACGCAGAAGTCTAATGGATCACCATAGGCGAGGTTTTGGTGTGCCGGGCGAGTCGGGTTCATGCGGGCGATCCCCGCATTGGTATGGTGTCGAATTCCACCAAATTTCTCAACCTCGATCGCTCAAAGGCCGATCTTTGTGGCCCTCGTGAGGGTTTTTGGGAATCGAAGCTCTCGCTGGGAACTCGAGGTGGTTTTTCAAGGCGGAGTTGAATACCTCGAGCACCGGCCACCCGCTCACCGCGACGGGCGATGCGGCTGGATCTTGTGTCATCCAGCCTTCTCCCTTATGACAAACATGGGTAAACCGAAAGCAGAGGAGTACATCCTCTCGCGGCTCACGGGTTTGAACAAGGGATGGCAGAGGAATGGTTCTATCTTTCGAATGATGAGGGGGCTTCCCGCGCGATACCGGAGCTGATAAAGGTGAAGCCTGATCATTGGCACTACGGGCCGCCTTAACATGAGCAACATCATCCGGATGGCCTCGTGCCGCCATCCGCAGTGCCTGATCGCACGTGAATGCAGCGGCGGTTGTGGCCGCTCTCTCGCCATCGTCCCCCCTCTCATAGAAGAGGCCCTCCGCCTCCGGCGTATGACGAACGAGGCCAACCTCGTCCGCAAGACTGGATGGCATTTGGGGATCTTTGCGTGAGGCCTTGAAGCTGCCGTCCAGATGTTCCCCGGGCTTATAGATTCCCAAGACGCATCCTGTGGATCCCAATGCACCCGTATCCGGATACATTGCGGTGAGCTTTCCTTGCTAATCATCCTTTGTCTTGGTCTTCCTCCTTTCCTAATGTTTCAAACTCAGAACCTATTTCTTCTTTGTCCAGGAAGATTGAACTATAAGGACTCATTTCCCCCGTCCCAGAGGACCAGTTCGCCAAGACGCCACGCGGTTGCTGAACGAAGCCGCGAGCGGCCGAGGAAAGCCCGAAGACGAGAAGAAGGGGTCGGAGAAGGTGGCTTTTTGAACAACCGGGCGGCGGAACAGCTGCGGGTGAGTCAACGGAGTCCTTCGCGACGGACTCCGCCTTCGGGAGAGTGATGCGCTTCTCGCCGATGCCGCCGACCGGGTCACCGCCACGCCCGAGGTGTGCCGCCGAGCTAATGGAGTACGCTAAGTACGGGCCGCCGACGCAAGGAGCTCCCGGCGGGGTGCGCGTGCCGCCCGCTCCGGCCCCGGCTTCAGAGGGAAAACCAGCGATCCCGCGGATGTCCCCTGACGTGATCAATCACCCACTAAGCCTCGAGAGGCAACTGGGAGGGAGCCTGAGACTCCATTGGGAGTCTGACCGACGCAAAGAAGAGGGCCGGCTCGATGTTGACGGTCATTAACTACCTATTTTATATCACAACATTAGTATAAATCTACCAAAACATAATAGCAATAGGGCTTTGAGCTAACCATTTCCACAAGTTTTGGTACTTCACTTGTTTTGTGGCAATGTTGAAAAACATATACATTTTGGGCCAAAAGCAAAGGAAAACATATAAAAGATAACAAGGCCCTAAATGGACATAAGCAAAGCAAGGAGAAGAGAGGAGAAAAGCCCATAAAATATCAATATCCAAACACAAGCCCAAGAGGTCGAGGCCCGAATCCAACATGAAATGATAAACGGGTCGCCAGACATGGGTTCAATGTTTTGGGCATAACTTTCATATGAAATCGATTTCAGCTAATCGAATACCTAAACGGTTAACTCCGAGGCCCATGTGCTCATGTAAAGTTTCAGCCCAAACGGAGATCATATTGGTGCGGGTGCACCTTAGGGTGCGCCCTCTGAGGCCAAACGCCCATCTTCGCCCCGCGCCCATCTCGACCCTAAAAAGTCCTGAGGCGTGTTTGCTTGCCCGTAAGACAAAAAGAGATTAGTACCAAATGGCTTAGCCAAGATAGGATCCCATGGTGAAGGTCCTATAAATAGATGGGCACTCCCTCATTTGTAAACACACACCATTCCAAGGCAAGAGCTCTCCTCCTCTTAGTAGGGCTCTTCCTCTACTCTTCTACCTCACTCCAATGGGCTTAGGCTCACATTAGTAGTAGAGAGATCGGGCGGAGGAGAGATGTGAGGGGTCGAGCGGGAAGTGCCGGACTTGTCGGCCAATCCCCCGGCTTGTACCTCGTGGATTCATGCTCGCCTCTCTCATGGGATCTTGGCTAAGTAAGTTTCCACGATTCCATAACCTTTATTGTCTCATGTTTATCCAAGCATTATCTACTGCTTATGGATTGATAGTCGCCCTTGTGGCGGTGCTCTAGTAGAAGGACCCGGGACGGGTAAGCCTTGTTAACACGCTTAGAGTAATAATCACTAGTGTAGACGGGTGTCCGGCTAGGGGTTGCCTATCTTTTGTGGGCATCCATCCCACGGCTGAGGGGGTAGGCGGCTAGGGCCAGACAAAATTTTGTCCGTCCCTTGTAATCCCCCATGTTCGGGTGTGGCGCAGTTGCTAAATGCCTGGCCTCCATCCCGCTTTGGGCGATTGCCTGCGTCCGGTGAACAAGTAGCTCTAAAGCGAGGCTATCCATAGATCTTAAAGGTGTACGAATCCTTCTCAATAATCCTCCCCATCTTTGGCCTTGTGTGTCCTTGGGCAAACTAGTTAGAGAGAGTACCCTCCGCTCCCCTCGGGTGGAAAATACGATACCTGAATATTTCCGGTGAAAGCTACAACGCATAACCTCAGACGCTATGATTCTTCTCGCGACGTTAAGAAACGTCAACACGGCCCTCTGGTTCCGGGAGCCTGGCCGGTACCCAAGTCCTTGCAGCCTCGACTGGCACCACGCCGAAAGGCGCCCCAAGTCATTGTGAGTTGATCTTCTATCTCTATTTGTCTTAGGTTGTTTCTATTCTTGGTTGTTCGCTTCGATTTTCTTCGCATCCTTCATTAGGAAAAGAGTCCGCCGCCGCCCTCCATCCCCGAAGCAACTCAAGTCTAGTGCCCAAGCTTCGGGCCAAGGCCGCCGCAAATTCTAGAAGGAGCTTCCTTAACGCCAACGCTCCTTTCGTGATCCCTTCGTGGTGACCAAAGGATCCAGCTGGGAGGATGTCACCCCTCGGGCCAACTCCCCGCCAGCCTCACCGAGATGCCATCTCTCAGTACCACACCGAGGAGGGTTCTCTCCGACCGACCGAGTCGACTTTTCTCCCCATTCCTCGCCACCCCGTAGAGGTCATGGAAGGCTTGGTCCCGAGACGGTATCCGGCCGAGGGGGATCTCAGCAATGCACGCCGCGGATCGGCTTTTGTCGAAAAATCTAAACCCTTATCCCGAGGTGCTTCAAGATTCTCTCGAGAGGTTCCTCAAGACGAAGCCGCTTGATGTGGCCGGCCCCGTCGCCACCCCCTAGCGCACCAATGTTCACCGCTTGGTGATCCGCTCGGCTGCCCGATTTAGATCCTCTCTTGTCCCGAGGGGAGCTCCAACAACAGCGACCCCCGACCCCGCATTGCCGTGGTAAGCCGTGAAGGCCCCCAGAGACTTTTTCGGGGTCAAACTTCCCCAAAGATGGGCGGGGGAGGACTCATCGAGCGTGCCACTTTCCAAAGGATCCTTGTGCTCGGGTGGTCCCGCTGGCTGAGCCGGGAGGTCATCGGAAGGAGGTCCCCCGGCGCTTGTGATACACCACCGCCCCCGAGGTTGCCGCCGGGCGGCATGATCAAATTAAGAAGTGGGCAACCGAGGGTCTCGAGATGATTAGCCAAGTTTTCGCCTTCTCCCGCCCCAAGCCGATGAGGTTCGTCCCTCCTTCTTGATCTCCCTTCGCTCGATACCGTTTTCCCTTTTTGATTTCTAACGCCTTGGGGTTTGTAGAGTTTAAAGAGGTTTGCCCGTGAGAAGTCCGAAGTTGCCGAGGAGGAATGTCATGGGTTGGAATGCTCTTAGACAGAGCTGTGCCGAGCTACGTGAGTCAAAGAGGGAGGTAACCCGCCTCACCGAGCTCATCACCGGGCGTGAGAGTCGATTTCGATTTTGACGATGGAACCGGAGACGGCTAAATCTATAGCGATAAGGCGGAAGTCGACGCCGATCGTGCCATTCGCGGGATCGTGAAGAGGGCCGGGTTGAATCCCTAAAGTTGCCGGAAGAAACTCACGATGAGCACCACCGAGCCTCGGAGGAGTCCAAAAACAAATGAGATGGCCATTTTCCCGAACACCGAGTGGACTAATTGGCAAAGGAGGTAGATTCGCGTAAGAAGGATGCTGAATTGGTTCGAAACTCGTTCAAAATGAGCATAATGAAATGCTCAAGTGGAAAGGGAAGTGTGAAGGTATGATTTTTTTGATTCTGGTTGCATCTGAAGGATCGCCTCCTTCGTTATGGCTCTTAACCCTATTTCTCTTCCCTACAGAGGCAGAGAAGCTGAGGGTAGAGGTGGTAGAGGCTGCCACCAATATGTCCCAATGCCTCAATGCCGAGGAGAGCTCGCGTAAGGAATTGGTGGAAGTCGTGATCGGGCCACATCCGCCGGTTCGGGCCTCCGGACTCGTGTCGGCACTCCGCTCGAGTTTTCCGAGTGCCCCTGGGTATATCCGAGGTAGATTCGGGGCGCATTCCGTAATGGGATGAAATGCCGCCTTGTGGTAATGTGCTCGCATTTCTCCTTGTCTGATGAAACCCTGGATTCTTTCCTCGACCGCCTTCCTAGGGCGTAATGATGAAGAAGGAGTTCCCCGATGAGAGGACTGATGAACGTAAGATTGCTGATTTCCATGCTCGGGCAGAGGGTCCCAGTAGGTGGCCGGCCACCCACTTTGAAGATAAAATTGCTCCCTTTCGCCCATGGAGTGCGAATATGAGGTGGCCCCCGAGCCCACGGAAGTATCCTCCCGAGGATGTCCTCGCAAACCCCCCGAGGGAGGGGTGACCGAAGAGATGAGTCCCTCGATGAGTTTCTCACCCCCACCCTCTCGCGCCCGATGCCGGGCCGAAGACGTGTGCCCGTGAGTTCCTCGGGCCAAACTTTGTAAATGACTTGTGGTAGGTGGTCCGAGAGGCTTTTTGTAACTAGGGGATCTTTGTGCTTGATGCCTTGAAAAAACATGTTAACCTTTTTTTTCTATCCGGCTTAAGTGCTCGCTTGAGTTGCTTTCGTGATTTTTTTCTTTCCCGAGTTGATTTGGCTATGGATACCTCTCGGGGGTGGTCCTTGATTCTTTTTTTTGCCTCATTCCAGAATTTCTACTTAAAGGTTCTCTCGTTTTGCTGTCATGAGCGAAAAAAAGGAGTTTTTCAAAGCATTCATGTTTCTTAGTTTTTCCAAGGGGTTATCATAAGGGAGGGGTTCCTCTCCGGTAGGCTCTCGAGGGAGGTTTTTGTCTTTGGAGTGGTTAAGACAAAATCCTACCTAAGAGAATACTTTGATTCATAGCTTTTTCGAAGAAGAAGAAGATTTTCTTTTATTGCTTTTGTACAAGATGTGTATGTACATGGCATATTTGGTCCTAAGGATAGAACCGGGCGAGTTGCTCTATATTCCGCATTTGAGTAAACTTCACCCTTCTCATTTTTAAGCTTGTATGTTCCGGCTTGAGCACTTCAGCGATGAAGTATGGCCCCTCCCATGGGGGTGCTAGTTTGTGTCGCTCTCAACTATCCCTTCTTAATTTCAATACCGGATCGCCGACTTGGAAGCCCCGAGGCTTGAGTCTTCTTGCGCGATACCGCCTAAGGATCGCCGTAGCGGGCAGTGTATCGCTGCTATGTCCCTTGCTTCTTCTAACTAGTCTAGTGAGTCTTCCCCGGCCCTTTGATTGTCTTGTTCGCTGTAGGTTCAAGCCTTGGGGATCCATACTCTATATCGAGGGGAGTATGGCCGACCCATAGACCAAGAAGAAAGGTGTGAATCCGGCTGCCCCTCGCTTTTTGTCGTTTTAAGCTCCATAGAACGGATGGTCGCTCTTGGTACCACCTTTTGCCATACCGACCGAGTTTGTTGAAGATTCTGGCTTGAGGCCTTTAAGATCATGCCATTGGCTCTCTACTTGACCGCTCGTTTTTGGGTGTGCCACCGTGGCCGTGTCTACCTTTGATGTTGTAATCCTCACGTAAGTCTAGGAACCTTTTTCCAATAAAATTGGTTCCGTTGTCCGTGATGATAGAATTTGGAACACCAAACCTTGAAAGCGCATCTTCGAATAGCTTTATTGTTTCCTCTCGTCCGAGGTGTGACAACCGGGTCGGGCTTCTATCCACTTAGAGAACTTGTCTATCACGAAAGACATGAGTGTAGCCCCCGGCAAGCTTTCTTTGAGGGGCCCGATCATATCCAATCCCCACACCGCAAACGCCAAGTGATTGGGATAGTTTTTGTAGAGCTCGCTACTGGAGATGAGTCTTGTGGGCATAGTACGGGCAACCTTTGCAGTTTGGACTATATGATTTGGCGCCTCGAATCGCCGCCGCCAAGAGAAGCCTTGTCTCGAACACTTTTCCCACTGTGGTGCGCGTGGAGCTGCATGGTGCCCTCGCACTCTCCCCATGGGTATCTATCAAGTTTCCTTGCCTTGCTCCCTGAAATGCACCTTTGAATATTCCTAAGGCCCCCTTTTGTATAATTTTGTTCGTCCTCAATCATCGCAAAGGACTTTGCTTGTCGAGCTATTCGCCTTGCTTCGGCCTTGTCCTCTAGTAGCTCTTTTCTCGGGTTAAATAGTTCTCGCCAATCTTGTGTTTCCTCATCAACTTGCATGGCCTCCGGTAGTTGCTGGGTTGTTTCCCGGGGAGTCCTTCTCCCGAAGTTTTGTTCTGATTTCCCGAAGAGGGTTCCATAGCCCCCGAGGGGGGCCGGATCAGCCCCCCGAGGGAGTCTCCCCGGTCTTGGTACTTGATGAGGGTTTGTAGAGGTCTAGCGCCGATATTCGGGGCACCGTGGCCCTTGTGGATGCAATTTTGCGAGCTCGTCCGTCGCCTCGTTGTACCCCTCCTTGGGGTGTGCCGATGTTCCGTGCCATGGAACTTGTCTTCGAGCTTTTTACCTCCTAAGCAATATGCTTCCATCTTGGGATCATGGCAGGCCGACGCCTTCATCACTTGATCCACCATGAGCCGGGAGTCCCCCTTGTCGTGCATCGGATCCCAAGGTCCACCACAATGCGGAGTCCCTGACTAGGGTTTCATATTCTCACATTATTCGAGGCCGGGAAATGCAGCCCGATTGCATACCTTATGTGAACCCCGAGGGGTGAGATGAAGAGTAGGCCCGCCTCGCTCCATTTTCATAAGGGATCCATCAAAGAACATCGCCCAAAGATTCCGCTTTAGATTGGTGTCGGGCGCTTGGGTATTGGTCCATTCCGCAATGAAGTCGGGCGAGGACCCGAGAGAGTTGATGGCCTTTCTTGGGGCATATGTCAACTTCTCGCCATGAGCTCTACCGCCCACTTGGCTACCCTCCGTGTGGCCTTTTTGTTGTTTATAATTTCTCCGAGGGGAATGCCGATACCACCGTGACCGGGTGAGCCGAAGTAGTGCTCGAGCTTTCTTTGTGCAAGTACCACGGCGTATAGCAACTATGCATCCGAGGGTATCTTGTCTTGGTGTCCGAGAGTACTTCACCGATGAAGTAGATAGGTCTTTGACCGTAAGGAGTGCCCTTCTTCTTGCCGCCGACTACTATGGTCGCCGCTTACCACCGGGTGGTGGCGGCTACGTAGAGGAGTAGTTGTTCCTGATTTGCGGTACCAATACCGGCGGGTTGGTTAGTATTTTCTTTAGGTTCTCGAGAGCTTTTCTCGCCGGCGCTCCAAGTGAAGTGCTCGGATTTCTTTAGAAGTCGCATTGGGTAATCCTTTCTCTCCCAAACCCTAGAGATGAATCTACCGAGAGATGCTAGACATCCCATGAGCTTTTTGAACTCCCCTTGAGATTGGTGATTGGCTCCATGTTGGTTACCGCCGCCACCTTGGTTGGGTTGGCCTCAATGCCTCGCTAGAGACAATGAACTGGTGAAGCATCCCGCGAGGGACCCCGAATATGCATTTCTCCCGGTTGAGCTTGACCCCTTTTCATTTAGGCATTTGAATGTTGCCGCCAAGTCTTTTACTAAGTCCGTCGCTTTTTGGATTTTACCATGATGTCATCAACGAAGCTTTCAACCATCCGGCCTATGAGCCCGCCAAACACATGTTATATGCATCGGTAGGTGGCTCCGCTCCTCACCCCAAAAGGCATGGTGAGGTAGCAAGACATTCCGAAGGGCGTGATGAATGAAGTCGCGAGTTGATCGACTCTTTCATTTTTATCCGATGGTACCCGAATACGATTAAGAAAAGACAACGTTTCGCGATCCCGCAGTAGAGTCAACCATTTGATCAATTTGAGGTAAATGAAAAGGAACTTTGGGACATGCTTTATTGAGACTAGTGTAGTCAACACACATCCGCCATTTCCCATTCTTTTTTCTCTACTAGCACAGGGTTAGCTAGCCACTGGGTGGGACACCTTGATGAACCCGCCGCCATTAGCTTCCTCGGATCTCCTCCCGATGATTTTTGCGCTTGGCATCGCCGAATCACCTTAGCCGCATCATAGGTTTGGAGCCGCTCGATGTTCAGGGGAGTGCCGGGCGACATCCCCCGGTATGCCGCATGTCTGAGGACCTCCATGCAAACGCTGGTGTTTGCACGGAGGAAGTCGACGAGCACGCTTTCCTATTTCGGGTTGAGTCCGAACCGATGGTTAGCAAAGTGCCTTCTCTCCAGATGGTTGGGGTCAAGCGGAACAGCCTTTGTTGCTTTGAAGCTTCAAAGTCGCTCTCAGGCGTCGCGGTAGCCTCTGCCCTCACACATTTTGTCAATGCTTTGGGGACTTCGATGAGTGTATCCGATATGGCAGCGCTCGCACTCGATGCTCTCGACGTCAGCTAGTAGGCGCGGCAGATATGTTGAACCGTGGTGATTACCCCCTTGGGCCCCGACATTTTCAGCTTAAGGTATAGTTAGTTAGGCAGCCCATGAACTTGGCGAACATGGTCGGCCTAGTATCACGGTGGTAGACCCTCCGAACCCGAGTACCTCAAAGGTCGAGAGTCTCCCGCCGAAAGTTCGACGGGGTGCCGAAGCATACCGGCAGGTCAATCCGCCCGAGGGGCTTCACCCGCTTCCCGGACAATGCCATTTAAGGCCGGCCCCCTCGGGCGGATCTTGACTTGTCAACTGAGCAAATCGAGGGTTTCCTCATAGTTGAGATTGAGACTACTTCCTCCGTCCATGAGGACCTTGGTCAGCCTCGTGTTACCGATGACTGGATCCACTACCAATGGGTAGGCCCCCGGGTTCGGGATACGATGTGGATGGTCTTTTTGATCGAACGTGATTGCCCGATCCGACCATTTACGGCTTGGGGTGGCGTGTTCTCAGAGAAAAAGACCTCCCGTCGCTTTTCTTTCTCTCGTCGAGCAAATATGTTGCTCGCTCGCCTCCGAAGATCATGAAAGCTTGTCCACCTTCGGGAACTTAGAATCTTCCCCGCCCTCCCCTCGGCTCTTCTTTTTCTCTTCCCCTTTGGGGATTGACCCGAGCTTGTTGAAGTGCTTTATGAGGGTCTTGCACTCCTCTCTAGGGTATGCTTGATGAGATATTGGTGGTTGGTGCAGTGGTTTTAAGCATGTCGCCGAACTTGCCTGGGTGCTCGAGGCCCCTTTCGGCCCACCGCGACAAGGTCATCCCGAAATCACCCCCGTGCCGCCCTTGCCCCATCCGGCTCTTGTTCTTTTTCTTCTTTTGACATCCGGGATTTGATCCCCGGCCTCGTCCTCCCCCAGGCTTTCCCTTTCTTGGAAACTTGGTCAAAAGCGCCCGACGGCCTCCCGCCACTCGCAAACTTGGTCTCAATGTTCATTAGGTCATTGGCTTCGCCGGGTTCGACGTCCCAACCATCGATGAGCTTCCCAGTGGTGCCCGCCAAGAACGCCCCAATGACGCTCGGAGTCCGGTCACATTAGGGAGTTCATTCCCTCCGCTTTGAGAACGCCTGGATGTAGGCGCGCCAGGATTCGCCGGGCTTTCAGCGGCAGCTCTCGAGGTCCTGTGAGTTTCCGTGGCTAGAGCACGCTCCTTGAAAGTTTTCCTCTCAAAGACCCTTACCAGTCGCCCTACCGCGATTTGATTAGAGGAAGGCGCTGAGCCAAGCCCGCGCCGACTCGAGAGGTAAAGAGGCAAGTTGCGAATGATGACCTTGTTGTCATGGGCACTCGCAAACCGACAGTTAAGCGATAATCATCCAAATTGCACTCAGACTTGTTTCACCGAGTACTTCGATATGGCTGGGGGTCTCAAAGCGTGACGGGAGTGGTGCCCCTTCGGATTTCCCGGTGAAGACTTTGCGGCCCCGGGTCGTGAGCGCCGCCGCCTGGCCACGGTTGCTTCGCTTGTTGTTCAGTTTCTTCCTTAGGTCGGGAGTCATTGATTGTCCCGCTGGCTCGCCGATCGATTGTCCCTCAGGCCGGCCTGGTCGGGTTTTCCCGAGACGCTCCCGCACGCCGCGGCTGGATCGATGTTGACTAGACGCTCGACTGGTCGCTCGCCGGGCTTGGCTTTGCTCAGCCCTAAGAGGCTTGTCGACCGCGTGTTGGCCCCCGATGCCTTGAAGTCGCCAGAGTTTCCCGAAAGCCGAGCTCGGCTTGTTGACCGCAGCCTTTGTCAAGGAGTTCTCTGAGCCCGTCTCGTAATCTTCTCCCCTCAATGGTGGAGGGTTCGGGCATTTCTTGAACAAAGCATCGCGTACCCGGGTTACGCTGACTGAGGGCGCGGTTGAAGGGAGCTGGTACCCCGGGGCGTGAGCTATTCTGTATTGGCCCGTCACCAGGCTTGAGGCGCCCGCGGGTTTCTTTCTCGCGCCCATTCCTCGACGGATGGTCTGCTCTAACCTTGACTCGCGCGGCCTCACTTTGAAGTCGGGCCTCGATGTCTCGTAGTCGCGCATTTGCCCTCTGGGGACCGCGACCGACGCATCGGGATGACGCCGCCGGTGCCGGGCGGGTGCGTTGTCGTGGTGGTCCTTCGCAAGGTTGTCACTTTCCTCGGTCGAAGATGACCATCTACGAGCTCAACGTTATAGCATTCCCGAAGGGGATCATAATATTCATTATTGAAAAACCGAGTTCGAGCTTTCTACAACACAAAGCTGCCCTAGGGCAAATACCCTAAACTTGATGCCCATCATGGAGCCTTTCTCGGAAGTAGGCACCTCATCGCTCCTTTGGTGAGGGGGTACTCCGCTACCGGGCGAACAAGTTGTCCTTAACCGACTAGCGGCGCGGGGAAGTCATCGTGTCGCGGCGCCCGCTACCAACTCGAGCGCTCGCACGGAAACTCCCGGTTCACCGCGGCCATGGTTGTAGATCACCGGGCGTGGTGGTTGCCGCACTAATGCCTCATGGATCTCGGGCGTTGTCGCCGGAGGGCGCCGCCCACGCCGTAGGCTCCATTTGTGGCCGAATGGGCGCCACCGCCGGGCTCATGGGCTCCACGCCCTCGTTTTCTTCCTATGGGCGCCATTGGGTCCCGCTCGGCCGGCCGCAGCGTAGGCCTCCTCCTCCTCCGGGGCTTCTCTGTCGACGAGCACAGGAAGAGGTCGTAGTTGAAGCCGCACTGACGCTGCCGTCGGCGGGCGTTGCGCCCGGGCGGCGACGACCATGATGGCGTTGCACCCTCTTGGCGCCCGAGCGTTGTCCTCCGATTCGCTCGGGAGTAATATTGCTTGAAAGTCATGGCCCAATGCCACGAACTCGAGGCCGCCAAATCAGAGCAAAGCGCCCCCCTCGACCGTACTCACGCCCGACAAAGCGTGACGGGAAGGTGAGAGAAGTCGCCATCTAGGTTTGTGGGAAATGATCTTCGCACAACGCCCCTACGGGCGCCGCCAACCGCCGGGTGTTTTGAGAACCGGGTATCCTGGGCACCGCAATAATTTATAGGCCGTGCGCGCCCCCGCCCGATGGTGTGTGCGAGCTAGAAGACGAAGAGTTTATCATGGTTCAGTCCATGGGGCCCTACGCCCAAAAGCTTAGACCTTCAGATACCGCACCAAATGTGCACAAGAACCGTTTAGCGACATAAGTGTTTTTCGGAATGAAGGAGAACTTCAATCCCGGGATGAGATGGCTAAGTGTGAAAACTAGAAGTGTCGATCCGCTCCATTGTGGCATTACTCTCCCTTTATAGTGTAAAGGAGAGATGATGTACAATACGTGTCGGTACAAATGCTAAGGTGTCCACCGCCGGGGGTCAGAGGATCATCATGCCCGAGCCTGACCTCCTGCCCTCGGGAATGAATGCCCCGGTGGACGCGCTGTCCCCTCAGATCTCCCGCGCCCATGTCCGCCGCCCCGAAGGGGGTCTCCCCGAGGGCCCAATGGGGATCCTCGATCCCATCGCGGAATCTTGGCTTGTCCGACTCCGCTGTGGTGTGGTGTCAATATCCCGAGGGTCCATGGACTCGTGTCGAGGAAGTGAAGCCTGATAGGAAATGAACAAAGGCCGTTGTGTTTCTCTATGCATGGTGACATGTGAGGTAATCGTTCCCTTTACGCCCCATCAACGAGGGATGCGAGGAGATAACGGTAGGGAATCGACTGTGGCAATCCGATTGTTCTGCCATCGTGGGCGTGGAAGCAGAGCATTAAATGCGGCCGCCTCCCATAGGCCGAAATTCCCAAGGTGCGCCCGAGGTTACATACCCCGAGAGAGAGAGAGAAGAACTCGGTGGTTCGGGTTTCTTCCTATCCCTGGGCGAGGGAGAAGTCTCGCCCGAGGGCCATGATCCTCTCGGGTGAGGTAGGGAATGCCTTCGAGGAACCCGTGCCTTCAGCGAGGCTTAAACTTGCCCCCCCCCGAGGCTCCCCCACCCTCGAAGTTAGGAGCAGTTGCGGTAAGAGCGTAATCGTATGAGCCGATATTGTATCATTATGGGCCGATTCGTCCATATACCCATGGGCTATAATAGGCCCGTTACGCTAGACATTGTTTTTCTAGTCCTTCTTCTCCATACTCACCACATGGTCCCAACGGCTCTTATTTTTATTTCTATAACTTCTTGATTTCACCCGACCCCCCGCCCGGCCGGGGTGATTTGGTAAGTTGGGCTTCGTTAGATGAGTATTTGGAGATGGGCCGCTTTTGGGCCTTTAATTGGGCCGAAAGGATGTCCCCGCACGTTAAGTCCTCCTTCAGAATTGCTGGGGCCGGGGCCGCCTTTGTCCTTCCGGCCGCCTCTTAGCCCAGATACATCTTGGGTCGTAAGGCCCGGCGGCCTTTTTTCCACCCCCTTCTTTGGACCTTCGTGCCGTGTCATCTGCCTTGGGCCTATTTTACCCGTGGGCCGATTATTTTCATCCCCGACACTGCCCCTGCCCGGCCGCCCCCACGCCCGCAGGGCGCCGCCCCTTGCCGCGTTGCTCCTCGCGCCGCGGGTCTCGCCCTTGGTCGGGCCACCTCCCGCGCTACCGGGGGGCGCCGCCCCTTGCCGATCGTTCCCTCGCGCCGCGGGGTCTCTTCCTTTGGCCGGCCGCCGCCCGCGCCCGCTGGGATGTCGTGGTTTTTGGCCTAGGAGCTACCGGGGTCCCCCGGTGAGGGTCCTCCCCAACACAAGAGGTCGCATTCCTCTCATAGCTCACTTTAGATACATATCCGCATTAGAGTGGGGTTTTCAATTCATTTGGGTTTTTTTCGATTATGCAATCTAGATTGAAAATGTAGCATCCACAAAGACTAAGTGCCACATCTTTCCAATTTCAATTCCCTCATGACGCATTGTGGGGGTTTTTCTACGATTAGAGTGGGGTTTTTCTTAGTTCATTTGGTTTTTGTTTTTCATTTTTAGAACCGAGGGGAAACCCCCATTTCCATTGCAAAGAACGGAAATACACAAAGATTCGACGATACATCGATAGACCAGAAACTAGAAGAGAAACTAGAACCAAAGTATCATCGTGCCATTACCTACCGTGACGCTACGACGCTACTAACCATCACAAAGAAACCAAAAGACGCCTAGAGAGGTATGTCGAAGCTCCCTAAACAAGTGGCAAAGATTGCCCACACAATTTTTGCAACACCGCAGTTGGAGAAAAAGATGCCGCACGCTTTCATTTTCCTCGCACTATGTAAAAAAGGCTAATAACCGCTGTTGAGCCCGTGAGACGCCGCTAATAACGAAGTGTTCAGAAGAAGCCATTATCGACGCGCTGGCCGGGCGAAGGCCGCATATGCGGATGGTCCCACAGACCAAAATGCGTCTGAATAGAAGGTCATTACGCACACGCCGCTCATGTAACGCCGCCGTTTTTTTTAATCCAAACGCTGCTGCTGGTCGGGCACAAACACGCCGCCACGGGCAGACGCTTTAAAACCGAGTGTCCGCAAAATTCAACGATTTCGCACACGCGTTTGATCACAGCGCATTTTCGAGACCGATCGACCGTGGATGCAACCCCTAATTCGCACGCTTTTGCTTACGACACCTTTCGGGCGCCGCCCGCTAGTACCGCTACGCAGTATGACGACGCGACGCGGTTCACGCATCGCTGCGGGTCGGAGAACCGCCGCGTTGCTTGACACCGTACGCACGCTGCGTCGCAGATACCGACGCTTGGAACATACAAGGGTCCGTGAACGCCACGCAAATTAAAAAGTCGCTTATTTTCGCACGAAGTTGTGTTACCAGTGTCTCTACATGTCGCGCAACCAATACCGACGCACGCTTATTTTCGCACGAAGTTATGTTAGAAGGTGTTCTGCGGCATGTGGTACCCACTACCAACGCCGTATAGTTTTTTAGACGAGATGTGTTAGCAGTGTCCGACACATGTCGCAACCACTACCGACGCCGTAATTTACGTGCACGCAGTGTAGCTCTCATGATGTCTCGCGGTCGCTTGGCCGGGTATTTGCACAATGACGCGAAACGTGACGCTTTGAGGTGCGCGCTGCGCTCGTGAATCGCCGCGATGTTACGGGGCGCGTTGTCGCCGGAGTCGACAGTGTGTCGAAAGCCGCTGCGCATAAGTCAATGAGCAGACGCCGCATGTGCACGCGCCATATTTGTCTCGAAGCTTCCACGCCCGCCCCGCTAGAGACGATGGATGTTGACACGTGTCTGCGTACTCGCATCGAATTTACCGGGCCCTCGCGATCCGGCGTTTGAACGGGCCTCCGCTTCGCCCGCCAGGCTTCCGCCTTCCTTTGGGCCTTGAATTTGACTCGCATGTTAGCCCGCTTCTTGTGGTACAACGAGCCGGGCCCGCCGCCGCAGGTTATAACACCGCGGGACATATTATATATATATAACGCGCTGCCACACACTTCAACACCGCCTCTCTCGTGGTGGTGGCGGCACACCTCGTGGGTGGGGGGGGAGGTGGAGCGCGACGCACAAGACGGCAAAGCTGCTGGTTTGTGCTCCGCTATATCGAGCTCTCCTCCTTGTCACCGCTCCTCCTCCTCCCATTATATTATATTGGTGCTTGTGCTTTTCTTCGAGCGCTACAAAGAAGGGCGGACGCGTTCGCCCCCTATTCTTCGTCGGAGGCATGCCCGCCACCCAAGCAGGGATTTCGCCGATGGCTGTGCCATGCTCCGCCAAACCGCAGGGGTCGCCCAGACGGTGGTCGCCGACCGAATCGTAGGTGAGCAAACCTAGCTACAGACGCTTCTAATTTCTTCTTTTAAGAAAAGGAATATATTAAGATCCCAGCTTCCGTGATCGATTAATGCATATGGCTGAGATAGAATAGTGCATCTAGTTATTGGCAAAGAATATCTTGACTTAAATTGGCCGAGGATTTCTTCAATTTCCACCCTCCTTATTTTTGTAGACGATGGGGGATCGGCCACCGGATGTACCGTGAGAGACGACAATAATAAGTACTTACATGGGTTGCAATCTTTCCTAGTCGCCAAGGAGGCCCATGTGCGCGAGACCCAAAGAAGCCCTCGCAGATGTGGTGCCCATGTGTCGACCGCTGTAACTGTGTGTAATACTCGAAGTTTGTTTTCACCCAAGCCCACCTAATCCTTTCGAGGTTTCATGCCCGGGTACACAAGTTGGAACAAGCATGGAGAAGGTGTCAATGACAACGACCAAGACCAAGCGCAGATCCTCAAACCGATGCCGGTGGCAGGCAAAGAACAATTGGGGATGAGGAAATAATTGATGATGATGAAGTAGAAGAGCTTGTCGCGAGCCCTATCCCCTACCGTTGAGAACTGGAGAAGTTGTCCCTACCGCTCGGTACACTAACGCTCCAAATGAAGGAAGAGAATCGTTGACCGACAAGAGCTTCGCACAATTGCTAGAGGTGCTCTGGGGGATATGCTTCCTCCACGCACTGCTGCCAAAGACTACATATGAGGCCAAAAAGCTACCAAGGCAACTTGCATCGCTGACCAAAGATCTTAAAGCCAAGAAAGCTCAACCGAGAGACAACTTGGAGTAGTGACCAAAGATCTTAAACCCAAGAAAGCGTAACCGAGAGGCAATTTGGAGCAAAGGACCAAAGATCTTGAACCCAAGAAAGCAGAATCGAGAGGCAACTAGCCAAGAAAGCCAAAATCGAGAGGCAACTTAAAGCAGTTGACCAAATATCTTCGTGAACAAGAATCATGTTTGCTCGATGTCGTGACCTTATTGGACACCGTGATGGAAAGAAATTCGTCCAAGGTCAAGGAGGGTAATGCTATCAAGGCCGAGCTAAAAGAGGTTTCAAACTCGGCTTGAGACGATAAGGAGTACTTGGGCGAGGTTGATGATGCCATCGACCAAATTAAAGCTCGCCTCCGTGAAACAATTCTTGAACATGTAATCTTTCTTTGGCTATAGTACTACTTTATGTATGTGGGTTGTAAACATACTTTATCTATGTTCAATCGGGTAGTCTTTAACCGCCATCTTGCGCTGTAAATGTGAGAAATGTTAAAATGAGTCAAGAGTTATTTGTTTTAATGTGTGTCCGTGCATGTCGAATTGTTTAAAATGAGTAGGTAAATGAAGGGAACAAGAAAACAAACAAAAGATAGAAAGATTAAGAAGATTGACACACGCCGGGCTTAGATATTACGGGTTTGTAGGTAACAAAAATACGACGCTTCCTCCGCTAGTGTTGTTCTATAATAATAATAATAATAATAATATAATTAGTTGTCCATACACCACCACATGAGTTCCTCGCCACGTGAGCTCATCATAGCCATAAGTTCCTTGCATGCCTACATATATATATATTACATCATCAAAGCCCATCGGGCTAGCAAAAGTTAGAACTAAAAGAAATCCTTGCTCCTCCACGAATTATCGTGCATCATTATCGTTTACGGCTCCTCTCCAACAAAAGTGGCGTGACGGGTGCATAGACTATACATCCGTGCAATCGCCTCAAGGGGACTTTTGAACTTAGGCACCTTCGCCAAAGACCAACGCCATTATGTAGGGTCGGAATTCAAGAGCGCACTCCTCAAGCCGCCGGCTGAAATGATCTCTTCAATCATCCGCCTAAAAGTTAACTTTCTCGACTACCATGATTGCATTAATCAACTCGACAGGCCACGCTTTGTTCAAGATCATCGCCGCCGATTATCGCATAATTGTGCGCTTTAAGAAGCTTCCGTGATAAACTTAGGTATCCTCCTCAAACCCCTTTGCAACCATTCTCATCCGGGGGTAATGAAGAATCGCTCCTCATCATCCGTAAACACACCAAGACTAGAGGGACAGACTCTCATGCCTTGCTTCATTGCAATCGTAATCCAATAGACAAGCCTCCTCGCAAATTCAAAGAAAGGTAGCCTCCAGCTTTTGTTGCACTTGTCATCCGTGATGAACTCTCGCCCCTCCAAATGAACCACGAGAGTGTGAAATAGAATTGTCGAATGACCCTTTCATTCCGCCTTGCTTCATGCCCATCATAGAGATCAATCCGCACGCGAGGAAGGCATTGAGAACACTAACCGCCTCGGGCGCTTCTTCACGTGAGACCAAGACACCCACCTATGCTTGTTGTACATTTTTTCTCGTTGTCCAAACCTCCTCGATACATCCGTAATCGATTGATTGTGTGGAAATACTCAAGGAGAATCTTTGGGCTTATCGTGATCGACTCTCATCACATAACTTTTCATCCCATTCCTTAGGGCCTTCACCAAGAATCGATGAGGAAACATAGCATAGTGTGTCTCGCCATACGGTTCATCATCACTAAAAAAATAGAAAAAAAGTGACACAATACGCTTAGCCCAATTCATTTCAATTCTCTAGATATTTGAGACATAAATATGCATAATCGTAAATTCATAAATGCACTCGTGATTTCATGTCAAGACTTATAAGAACAAAGAAACTAGATAACTAAAACAAACATCAAAATGAAATTGAAACATATATAATCGCTAACATCCAATTGGGGAGGAAAAATACATGAAACTTCATTAAATTTACAATGTTGAATCCACTCCAATTTACATTTCTCGCAAAAATTATGAACAAACACTATTGAATGGCACATTTACTACTTAAAATTTTGAATGCCCGATCGGGTACAATGAAGTTGGAACAGGGGAACAAACAAAGAGAATGTAAAACAAAAAACAAAACAAAACAAATTTAGCAATTACACCTCAGATTCATCCGCTTCGCCTCGCTAAATTTGAATGGATTTGTTAGGGGAATCTACAAGAGATTAGGTAGACATAAATGCTATTGCCTTTACAAAACATAAATGTCATGCAAATAAGCACACACCATTGAAGCAACCAAGTCGGTACCACGTAAAAACTACCAAATCAAACTAACCCTAACGAAAAACCCTCCACAAAGACGCATACAAAGAGGCTACCGATGACACGTGACTTCGAATACTAGAACACAACAAATTTCAAATGACCAATGACGATTAACCTTGCGCCACACTGGCCGAAAAGATGGCATCAAGAACCCGGCGGGCGGCGACCCAAATGAACGGAAGACGAACAAAGCTGAGCAAAAGCCGTTGTCCAAGAGAGCACCGCGGCGGTGGAAGCCTCCCGAAAGGTGGCGCGGCAGCCGCGCCATAAGTATATATATGCTCCTAGGTACAAGATGGCCCAAAAGAACAAGGCCCATTTGGAAAGTAGGGTTTTGCTTATCGATATGCTTCCCAACAAGCAATCTCGACCGCTGATTCCAACCTAGATCAATCGGTGCACAAGCACCGGGCTTGTGGTCGGTTTGGGCCGCTTTGATTGGCTCCAAATTCATCCTCCATGCCGTTAATCATAGACAAACTCACAAAGACGAGACTCTCTTGCCTTGCTTCATTTCATTGTAGGGATCGTCCCTTCATTGTAATCCAATCTACAAGACCGAAATTCAAAGATGTAGCCTGTGTTTTGTAAAGGCTTTGTCATCCGCATCAACTTCTCCATCCGGATATTGCTCTTGAGTGGCACGCATTCCCCAAGGTAGCCTCCAAGGTGCTCATACAAAGGTAGTCCGCTCAATCTGCAGGTTATGGAAGGCCTTAAAAGGGCCATGTTTAGTTGCTACTACAGCTAGCTCCCCGCCATATCGAATCTCTTAACATATTTTTAGAGCATTAAATGTAGGTAAATAAAAAAATCGATTGTACAGCTTTGCAAAAAAAAGTGCGAGATGAATCTTTAAGCCTAGTTAGTCCATGGTTGGACAATAATTACTAAATAAAGAAGAAAAGTGCTACGTAGCCCAACCCCAAAATATTTCACCAACTACACGACGCCTCGCACGCAGAAAGCAGCCCCAATGCATTGACCGAACCGTGCCTTTTTCCACCACCACCGCAAAGATTACCCGCCTCACGCCGCACGCGGAACCATATCGACATGCATGAAAAATTAAATATAAAGAGCTCACACACCTTTCACGCTTAATGCCTACACCGGCCGTCCGTCGAAAAGCATCACCGCTTCCTCGATCCTTGGTAGCCTTTTGTTGCGGGAATATATTTCGACACGTGTTCACCAAGATTTTGGTATAGCTTCCGCGCTTCTCAATCTTGAGCCGTAGATTCTGCTCCTATTCCGCATAAGGAGAGAGGTCGTTCATCAAACTCAAGTCGAAGTCATGATTCATCGCTATATATGCGCTCTAATTGTAAATTCTCGATGATCATAATGACCGCATTGTGGTGGACAGAGAATTTACCTTAAGTCGAAGTTGCTTCTCTCGCTGCCTCAAATTCTCAAGCGCACCTACATATAGAGAAAAAAAAAAATGCAAAATAAAAACATTGGTATTCGTGGTTTACTCCAAAACCGTATAGAAAAATGACACCAAAGCAAGATTGTTAGGCTCACTCTTCACAGAGCTTCTTGTTTTCTAACATCAGCATGGAATATTCCTTGAGCTCTCGCCTCCCATAGATTTGGAAACCTATTTTGTTTTGTCCGTAGAAATCAATCAATACAATATATAGATTGCACAACAATCAAGACGCATAAAGTGCACCAAAAGAACAAGGTACAAACATGGACGCAATGCCAGTGGTTGCTCGCACTATATACTAACCCGACAAGAGCGGATGAGTTGTCGCCTTTATGGTATTCTCAAATGCGCTTTTTCTGTGGTTGCGCACTTTGGTCGTGATTTCCACCTGTTTTTATTATAAATACTACAAAATACATTTCGACACTACAAGTGGAAATATATTAGTAATAAATGTATATGAGTATAAAAAGGTATAGTTTCACTTTTATGGTAGTAAGTTGAAAAAAAAATATGTCATTAGTGACCGCCAACAAACTCCCCCAAGCTTACCCCTTTGCGCGCCCTCGAGCAAAAAAGATAAGTACTTGGTTATTGATCGAGTTGCTACTATGCCGATTACATTTCACAAGTGCCGTGTTTATAACAAGATTTTCTACTATAGTTTGAATAAAATGGCACGCCTTTTTCTCACCCTTTATTACCTTTCATCGCTTATGGGCTTTTTAGTCGCTCTCAAAGTCTTCAAGGTTGCCGATAGAACGGTTGTAATAGAAATACTACTCATTCATTCTTTTGATCAACCTTTTCATTCGATTATTTATTAGATTTATATTTGTTTTTGAGAAAGTATGGGCTTTATATATATATATATATATATATATATATATATATATATATATATATATATATATTGAGAGGTGGGCTCTACTCGCCTCTAGACTTTTTGTCTTTTATTTCCTCTCTTTTTTTTTTGGAGATGTGGGCTCTACTCGCCTCTAAACACAAGGTCCATTTTTCATCTCCTTTTTTTTTTTTTCTTTTTTTAGCACAGCCATATATTTTTTCTTTTCTTCAAATTAGATTCCCCTGATATTAAGTTTTCTCTTGAATGAAATCATAGCAAATTTATTTGTACCATATCATATTTGGCAACAACTTAGATCGATAGAGTTTATGCAACCCACATGAATCGTTTTTCAAGATGATTTTAAGACTTAGCCACTAAACCCAAACTTTTAGAGAAATTCAAGTTATAAACTCGACAATGTGCAAAAACATAAGACAAAGCAACTATTCATCATTTCAACAAGGGATTAAGACTAAACATTTTCATAGCTCATATGTATGGAGTGGAATAAATCTACTTTCTCTCTTTCTCTTCTTCCCCTTTTTTTTATTCTCATATCTCATCATTCTTATAAGATAAGAAAATAACGAATGGAATGTGAGATACGAAGTTACCTTTATGGAGTCCTCCCCCAAGCTAGCTTCCCGACTTACCTTCGGTTTAAGAACGCTAAGCTAGCTTGTGAACGCCATGAATTGATTTAGCATCTTCTTTGAGTGCGATAGGGACTCCCCCAAGCTTGTCTTGTGATGATCTTGGAAGAACAGACAAACATACTCTGGGTTTGAAAGGTTTATTATTCATTTTTTTTGGTTCACCCGACAAGACTGTTTCTCCATTGTCATCTCCGTGACATCCTCTTGAATTTGATAATTTCCTGCAGGGGTTAGTCCATATGGTCGCACCAAATTCTACACTAGTAGTTTTGTTTCAATAATCAAGCTCACTCCATGTCTAATTGATAAGGTAGACTTTTTGACCTAAGCACCATGCTTAATTAAAAGTCTATGGAAGTAGGATCATCACTAAATGATCACTTTACTTCCAAACCGCAAATACCCGCATAGAAAATGGAAGCATGAATTGAAAACAAGATTCATCCAAAGGAGGTGCGTACTTTGAGAGGTGTTTTTTTTTTAAATTATTATTATTATTTTTTTTATTTGTTCACCTCATCATCACTCCAAAGAAGGCTAACATAAAGAAGCAATGAATAACATAGCCTTTATTTATCTCCAACATAAGATACTCCCATAGATCATGACAACAAAGTTTTAAGTTCATTAATCAAGATCCAACACCATGTCGAATTTTGATTAAAGGAGATCTTTTTAACCTAAGCACCATGCTCAATTCAAAAAGATCTATGGATGCAACTCATGTGATCACATGTGAATACACCCAAACTTCAAGCATATGACATAACAAAGGAAGCATGAATTTGTATGACCTTGGAGAGAAAAATGAGTGAAGAGGTGGTGAACGCTACCTTTGCATACCCGAAAGTATAAATACCGACATGCCTTTTTTATGGATGAAGTATCGGGTTGTTGCCGCGTTTGCTTGATAGCTCAGCCCAAGCGTATCTCGTATAGGCCGCATAACACACATACATGTGTGCGGCCATGGGCCTTGATGGCAAAGAAAGAAAGGATTTAGAGACAAGCCCTTCTTGCTTGTGAAAGCAATGAAGGGTGGAGTCCAGCGCACATTATCTTGACCGTGTGAGGCCGACTGCCTCCTCTCTATTTTTTTAGTCTATAATTATTTTTTAACAACATTTTTTTTCGTTTTTCTCTCATTTTTTTCCTTTTTTTACTTTCTTCTTCTTCCCCTTTTTTTTTTCTCTCTTTTTTTCTCTCCATCTCTTTTTTTTCAATTTTTTTTTTTTTTTTTTTTTTAGGCAGGGCCGACATCATCTTTTATTCACTCATCATTTTTTTTTTTGCATGATCCCTTGGTGGATGGAACTTGGGATTGTCACTATCTTCCCCCCACACTTAGACTTTTTGTGTAAAAGTCAAGTGTGCAAGGTCCGGTCTCCCCTTGAGCATGTTCCATCACCCATGAACATCATAACTTTTTTTGTGATAGCCCTCATGTTCTCGAAGGCCGCGATGCCTTTTTTGTTCTTCTTAATCGATCTCCACCTGAAATGGTTAGCTTACAAGAATACCCCAAGGTGCATACTAACTTGATAACATGTTCTTGCTTTTATTAATAAGAAGAGAGAGAAAGACTATTTGTGTGTTTTTTTATGATAGTCTAGGGTATCTCCCGGCAAGTGCTTTCTTTTATGGTCGTAAGCTTGACCGTGGGAAAACATCCTACAACCGATGGTGGTGAAGTTCCCGCCACCACTAAGAATTTAGCATTACGCCAAGCCGCAAGGTTAGCGCCATCATGCTACTACGAGACTTGCTACCATTCTCTTAAAAAGGTTTATAAAGAGAACCAAGAGATGGTTGTGGTCTTCGTGGAAGCACTGCTAGAAGCAAAACAAACTCAAGAAGACCCAAAGGTGAGCATGTAAGAAGTCTCAAGTGACAACTTGTTATGCTCGAAAACAGATTTCCACTTGGTCTCAAGAGTTGTCGCCGCGTGCATGTCCATGGCACATGAGGGTTTATCCTCAAAAGATGTGACATGAAGGACTTAACATTGAATCTTGACCATTGTCAAGAACAATGTTTTATCTCGGCGAGAGGGACATGACTTTTGTTCGAAAGTGAGGGCGACAGTGTTTCGCTTCACTAAGATACGTAGCAACTTGGGTGAAGCAAATAGAGTTATGAATTCGCCTCGAACGGGTTTTGTTGGGAAGATGCTTCGCTTTTGGGACATCTAGGTGAGAGCCGAAGCAATCTTTTCCCATTCTCATCACGCTCCCCCCGTGGCTTTTTTTTATGAATTTTTTTCGAGAGGGTAGCCTATGAGAAGATTGAAATCAAGGATGAGATAGATATGGAAGTCTGCCGCGCACCTCGGTTTACGAGGTTCCGCCATCATCCTTGAATTCAATCACTAACTCCGGCGACTAAAACATTCCTTTCTTCGGTGTTCGTGGTTCGGAGAGGGCTCAACAAATGGGTTCCAATGGCGTACGGGAATGGCTCGACCGATGAGGGCCTCAACGCTTGACATGCCCTTAATGTGGAGGGGAATAGGTTCTACAACGGAGAAGCAAGCTTTCTAGGATGTGTTCAAGGGTTTTCCTATGTTCCGTTGTAGGTTTACGCAAATCCACCCTCCAACGGTCATGTCAAGGCATAGGGGCAGCATCTATGTCAAGACCCTAACAAAAAGATATGCAAAAGCACACTATCGGTAATGACAAGTCTAGGCCAACATGTATAAACATTGTAAACCTAGCCTAGGGCCGCACCTATGGACTCCTTATCCTACTTGAGATCGAGAGTTGTCCTTGGTAGGCTTTGATGGGGAAGAATGCTAGACAAAAATTGTCTTTTGAGTTCTTCTCAGTCCCCATTCAAACTTCCTACGATAATAGTGTGCTATTGTTTTGCTTTCCCTATGAGGGAGAGCGTAAACAAATTCCACATGAGAATTTGAATCTTGCCAGAATGCCGAGGCAAGATTATAACTCCTCGAAATCTCGTGAGGTGGTTACAAAGGTTTTCAAAATAGTCACCAAAGAAGGAGTGTGCCCGAAACCAAATATTTTTTTAATTTAGGTGGAGTTCATGCCCCGATGAAAATTTTGATTTTGAAAAAGATTTTGGCCCCCGTGGAACTCCCCTTTAGAGAAGCATAAAGATTTTAAAATTTGGAGAAGGCTTCAATTTGAAAATGAAAAATCAACAACACACGGGTGCTCTAGGCTCGAGAGAATTACGACTACCGCCTCTAAGAACGGCGCTTTAAAATGCTTGTTGACGCTTAACGTGATGCGTAAGAATCCGCTAAAGCGCACGGAATTGTCGCTATAGCATTTCACCCGAAGTATTCGTGGTATCAGATTTCCACGAGGAACGGTTGTGTGATTTTCTTCAACGTGAGTCACCCTAGGATAACTATGGGTGATGAGGTATCTTTTATGGGCTCAAACTCTCTAGCAAAGGATCACTTGGTCTGTTATGTCCTCACTTCGGGCACCGAATTGCCCAAACCGGGATGGAGACCCGGCATTTAGTAATCGCCACACACCAACGGGGGGATTACAAGGGACGGACAAGGTCGCCACAACCCAAATGCCTACCCCCTCAACCGTGGATGCGCCACAAAAAGATAGAAAACCCTTAGTCTAGACACCATGTCTACACTAGTGATTATTACCTAGCGTGTCGACAAGGCTTACCCGCCCCCGGGTCCTTTCTTCTAGAGTATCGCCCGAAGGAACGACTATCAATCCCGCAAATCTATAATGCCTAGATAATATGCTTAAGAGTAATAAGCCGAAGAGGGACACAACCATTCTTACCCAAATGATTAGAAGGTTGTAGAGGTACAAGCGTGGCGGGTGCCGACAAGTCCCAAGACTCCGCCACCCGAGATCCGCAATGCAATCGGGGGTACACCGATTCCATGGAGAAGAGGCCAAGCCCTCTTTCTAGCCTTCCCTCTCTCACTTCCATTAGAACTAAGAGGAAGAAGAATAAGAATAGAGTGGGACTTCTTCCTCTCTTCTACATTGTGGCTTCTCCTTGTGTTGTGTGGAATTGTGTGTTTCAAATGAGGGAGAGAGGGGAGCTACTTATACATGGAGGAGAGGGGCCTAAGTGCTAAACTACCAAAACCCACCTTGTACACCTTCCTAACTAGACCAAACCCGACCATCCCACGCCGGGTAACCCCCCAGAAGGTGTTAATGAACCACCTCCCCCGAGGCCGGGCTTAAAACCGCCGGAGGGTGCGGCCGCACCTTGGGTGCGCCGCCCCGGCCGGGCTCGCAAAATCCAGGCTTCTCGTGGTGGCGCTTGTTGGGCCCTAAAAGTCCGCCGGTGGTGGTGTTTGCTCGCCCAACTCAAGGCGTTTTGGTCCATTTCCACCCCGGGCTTGAAGTATTCTGGAAATGCGCTTCCGTGGTTGCGTGCATTTTTGGTCGATTTCCACCTGTTTTTATTATAAATACTACAAAATACATTTCGGACACTACAAGTGGAAATATATTAGTAATAAATGTATATGAGTATAAAAGGTATAGTTTCACCCTTTTATGGTAGTAAGTTGACAGAAAAATATGTCGCTAGTGACCGGCCAACACTATCGGCAAAGATCACTAGAGGAGAAAGAGGAGTGGGAGTTGCCCCTCACACGCTTCGCCGTAATCCAATCTTTCTCACTATAAATATTCCCCGGGAATAAATCGAAGTCATTTACAATGGTGATATTTGAGGCTAAGTATAAGAATTGGTGCTAAACCGCTAATAGAAAGATTTAGGATTCAAATCGGAGGAACACGATATAGAACCTAGAACTTACCAAAGATCGCTAGTCATGTCCTTCAAAGGGTCATCGCCTCAAAAACGCAGGTGTGGACTTTGAAGTCCCGCTTTTTGTCATGAGTGGGCTCAATGAAGTCTACCTCCAATACCCCATAGACGCTTTTTGCCTTTTGCCGCACTACTTAGAATGCTATGAAATGGCTGCAGTAGATATTAGAAAATGGTAATTATGTAAATCTTATTCTTATAATGTGTGCATCCTTAAACAAAGTGAATCAATATAAAAAGAAAGGGGTCAGGAAGCTCACCAAAATAAGGTGATTTTTATGATAAATATTAAACTGTGGCACCCTCGATAATTGGGGCACCCTTTTAAGAATCCAATAGTTGTAAATAAACCTCGCTTTTTTCTCGCGGAATTTTGGGGTTATAAGTGATGCATTCAATACACTTTAGGTCATCGACAATGTGATGTTGCTTTTAACTTCTTGCCCCTCAAGTATGATCCTATTGTGATGTGGTAGCCGCAGCATACAATACGTAAATATAGACCAGAGAATGCTTTATATCAAGAACAAACTCACCGGGTATTGTGCGTGGAGTCTTAAACTATATGGTACTAACCCTAAGAGAATAGCGTAGTCGATTTGCCAAATGGTTCTCATTAGCCCCTTTTTTCAAGGTTTCTAATTTTCCTCGATTTGGCGCCCACTAATCATGATATCCTGAAATACAAACAAACAAGAAGAAAATTTGATGAGCAAAACCAAATAGAACACCAAAAATCGTTTAACGCACTCGACAAAGATACAAACATAAAAACCAACATTTATGTTAAATCACGAGTGTATTTGATTGTTACATGTGGATTCGTGGTCAAAGTCGAAGCCCAAATTACCATCGCCGCTTGAACCATAGATTGAAGACTATAATCTTGGTGCCATGTGGACCAATGTCACGTAACTGCTCACCAACCACGATTGGAACAACCATCAAGATTTAACCTATATATTACTAACAAATATTAAACGAGGTTGTAGTAGGTACATCAAATTATTGAATTGAACTATTTTTAAATGTTTTTTCTATACATGGGTGTCAAGTATTTATATAGAAAAAGAACTTTTATCCTGTTTATAACTTAACTCTAAGTTTGTCAATTTAACAACATAACGCTTTTTAGAGTAAATAAAGTATTGTAGTCAGAGACTTCAAATGGATGGGTGTTCAAAGATAATGCTCGGAGATCGTTCTCTTCTTCCTCTCGGTAAAAGGGGACCATTTCAACAAATGTTTGTCAAATTTGAGGAGAACTTTTTCCAACCATGAGGCTCCAATCGTTGAGTTTTTCCTTTTATTGCATTCATAATCCACCTAATAAGAAGAGAACATATAAGGCAAGTAAAAGCATGTAGTGCCTCATGCCAAACAAATAAAAATAAATAAAATCACACAAAAAGATACCATAGGAATCACAATATCCTGCCAGCCGGGGCCTCCACCAAGAAAGTGTAGGAGAGGAGACCAATGGATTGTTGTGTAGGCAACCTAAAAACAAGTAATAACTTGGCATTATTTCAATTGATAAAAAAAAGTGGTTCACAAAAGGAAAGAAATTTATATGAGGTTCATGCAAAGACTGCCTTAGTGCAACGAGTGAAAACAATAGCATCCGGCCTAAGCCATATTGTGCTAGTCTTAAATCCATTTCCATCTAATTAAGGTGATGAATGCCAAAATGTTAGACAATTGCTTCAGGAGATGACTTGCAGATTATGAAACAAAAGTTGGCAATACATTCTCCAATGAAAGATCCCCTGATTGTTTCCTCCGAAAATCCAAAGCACATGCACCAAAGAATCGTGATCCATGCCTCCACCATCATCCAGATGTCAACCGTAAATAATGCACTGTATTCATACATCTATCCATATTTTCCTATAATTCATTAAAAGAAGCTTCAAACGGTGCAAGCATGAACAAACTCTAATTCCTTCAAACCAGGCACTCCGTATTCATACATCT
>JADLZK010004722.1:0-33396 GCA_015847255.1 Hyparrhenia diplandra
CAGGCTTTGTAATCCTTTAACTGTAAGGTTACAACAAAGCGATGCGCTATGCACCAATTCAGCAAAACAAGATGCATGTGGTGTTCAGACTCACAGTAGGCAGGAGCAGTAGCGTTCTGTCACTGCACGGTTGCAACACTGAGGTACGCTACTATGACCCTCCTTCAGAAAACACATCTTGACGCTTGATTTCATGCCTCTTGTTAGCAGCTTTGATTGTTTTTCCTGACACCTGTAACACCTGGGCTCTGGATCATTTTCCTATACTCCTACCAGGAGCACCATATTCAGTCTGAAGCTTTACCTGCATTTCTGGACATCCTGCATCCACCATCTCGCTCATTAGGTGTACCTTCTGTATTAATTACAATACAATCTTTTGACATTATCTGTTACAGAATTTCCTAATTTATTACATTTCCTCTCTGAATGTCCTTGCAAGTAGATTTTGCATTACTCTGAGAAGGGCTGAAAGAACAGAATTTGCTACAACATCTGATTGTGGTAATAATCGCATAAAGCAAAGAGAATGCACCCGAATTCTAGCTCTTTTGTTCTAGTGGAAGATCCACTGGCGAAATATAAAGTTACAAGTTAATTGGAACCTTCTATTGCAGAAACTGAAGAAAAATATATATTAGCAAAGGATTTTATAAGGAAAATAAAACATAAAACAAGAACTGCAGCAATGCATGTTGCTGTGCAACCTGTATATCATCGCTGGCTGCGTGACTTTCATCTGCAACTTGCTGTGCACCAAATTTCTGCCTTAATCAATGATTATTTCAATCTATGCATGCAGTCTATCTGGCATAGTGATAAATTTAATTCTTTGTACAGTTCCATCTGCGGGCACTGTTGAAACTGGACCGATTCCATTTCTGGCAAGCAACCACCTTACCTGAAACCTATATATAGTCTCTCATAGTCTTATACTACGAAGGAAGACAAAAGCAACACACCACACCAACTGAGAACTGGAAATAAATTCAAGAACTGTGGGTGTGCTGGATTGGTTGACACAGATTCGAAATTGGTAGTATATGTGTTTACTAAAATATATCAAAAAGAAAGTTGATATGATTTGGTTGAGGATCCAAAAATACTACTACCTATGAACAGGAGAAGAGCTATCACTTCCACCTCTGCATGCAGATGCAGGCGTGCGGCGGTGCAGGACGATCAGTCTCCCAGCTCCAAACAAGGAAGCAAAGCAGTCAAATATGAACTTTACTGTACGTGCCGTTGTCAAGATCGTCTCACCTGAGAGTGCTTCGGAGCCGTAGGTGCGATTGCACCCACACGGGTCGGCCCCAGCCTTCATCACCGCCTGGCTGCAGCATTGAAGCCTTGAAGGCACGTGCGGCTGGTTAGGACTTGAGAGAGGCAGAGGGCATAGCTGGGTACCGTAGATACAGCATATAAAGATGCTCGCCATCAAGAGCATCGCCAAATTCTATCAATAGAAACAGCTACCTCGCCAAGAGCGCTGACTCATAATCTGTTGAGGTTTAGGTATCTAGTCTGATGGTAATTGCGTACGTTCAGTCTCCGGTTCTACTCATTTGATTGACATCTGAAATACTTAAATAACAAAAATTCTTTTGCACTGCTCCCATCTTCTTTTTAGAACTGTTACCATAATGGTGGTACTACATAATGTTGGTACTTAATTAATTGGATCAAAGTAACATTTAAAAAATGGATAATAAATAATATAAATACAGAAGGTCCCGGAGGCGCCTGGAGGTAGATTAGGCCCGAGGTCAACGACTCAGGGAGAAGGTCTCGGTCGAGCCGAGAAGGCGGAGGAGGGCAGACCCAGTGGCAAAAGGCCAGAGAGGAGAGAAAAGAACAAGGAAAAAAGAAGAAAAGAGAAAACAAAGAAAGAAAGAGAAGGAAATCTGGGAGGGTGTTGTCCTCCGCCCTCTTTTAGTGGACCCTCCTAGCCCTATAGATGACACGGGGCAGCTTCAGATCGATGGATCCTGTTCACCGCTAATGCCCACACCGGAGTCTCTTGACGTTCGTTGCGCCCCCATTTCGCCCAACAGACGGTATGGTCAATGAGTCGTCGTGCAGGATCCGTACGGGATTAGGCAACATAGTGCCACCCTGTTCATAGTTGAAGGCGTTAGATTCTTAGAAAGACTACAGCTGGGTGATGATCGTGAAATTTCTGCCTCTACGTGACAATGCAAGCGATAAGACTGGCACGCTATGACCAAGCAAGCCGTCATTTACTAGAACCGACCCCACGATGTAACCCGGGCCTTAGTCAAAACCATATCACTACTTATACACGACATAAATTCTCACTCTTTTCGTGCTGCGGCGCTGTGTCCAACTTATGACGCAAAGAGTGCCTGGATATTGACCGTGCGGCCAACATTACATCATTCGCTATTTCATTTCATGGAAATTTTATTTAGTCATGCACCCGAAGTCTACCACGCACAAGCGGTGCTCTTACGGTGCATGGTCCGTCACAATGTCTAGTCATGTTGGATCGTAACCTACTCCCGTTTAGGCGTCTGGTATGCTACCAAAGTCCATACCCCCACATTTGATCGTCGAGAACCCGCTCTCGCCGCAACCGCGCCAGGCCCACAAAGAGGACTCCAAAGGGATTGAAAAGAGTGTGTAGGCCGCTAACATGACCGTCACCTGGCCCCTACTCGAAGTATCCTCTTCCGGAATCGGCGTGAAAACTTATCGGGGAAGTCGCCAGTCCGCAGGTCTTCCTGCTTCAGCCGCTGCGCGCGGCGACCGCCACCGCGAATGCCGGATCCCAAAGCCACCTGCTTCTACAGCAACCCAAACAAGCCCTGTTTCGCACTTCACTACTAACTTCCAAATCCAAATGTCAAATAAAAAGAAGCTGATCTCCACCGGGCCACATAATCTTACTCACAACTCGGATCTAACTTAAACCGTGAACCTCGGTATGAATAAAATAACGCTTATCCTTGCACCTCTTAAAAATCCTTACGCCGTGAACCCTGGCGCAGTAAACAAAAATTATATTTACGCCTCTTCCACCTCTTCTAATAGTAATTTTAGCGGCGCCGCTAACGCCAACGTCAGTAGTAGTCAGCTGCGATTTTTGGCGCCAAGATAAAACCCTCGCGATTTCGCTAACACTTACTAATTTCTCAACTTCAAACGCCAAATCACGGAGTGAGCTTTTCGGTTTTCGGACAAAATTCTCAACGTTAACCCAAATGCCAAACCGCCGAAATAAGCCTACAAATTTAAATAAAAAATAGATAACCAAAACAGCTATCCCTAACCTTTGTACACGCTGTCGAATCCTCGTCATAAAAAGATACGTGTCAGACCACCTTCTGTTGCCAGTGATTCCTCTATCATTAGAGCTGCTCTTAAGTACCGATGTTGTTTTTTACTTCACGCCAAACTTTTTCTTTTCCTTTATTTCAATTTTGTTGCCATTTATAAAAAACAGGTAACTAAGAAATGATTTACATCTTTGTACACAAGTGATTGGTCGAATCCCATATTGTAAACAAGCATAAATTGTTGCTCTATCGATTTTGTGCAACTTCGTAATTTGTATCTTGGTACTTCTTTAGTTTTTAGTTTGTTAAGATGTAAAATTAATCTAGTCTTAACAACCTAAAACTTTTGTGGAATGTTACCAAACCAAATTTTAATTGTTGGATGCCATGGCAGCAAAATTGGAGTGCGATATTGTTTCAAACTTGAAATTTAGAAATGTAAACATTATTAGAGCAACTTCAAAGATGAGCACCCAAATTAGAGCCTCACACTTTTGATTTCCGGATGCCTTCCCCTTATTTTTGCTTTTCCACTTTTACTTCTACTCAAGTAAAGAAGACTCAAATTTAAAGTTCCCCAAATACATTCTAGTACACACTGATGAATTCTGCCCGCCACATCATCTCTTACTTCTTTCCCTATCTTTTCTTCCTTCGTATCTCGCCCTATCCTACTCTACTTCCGCCTCTTCTGCCCATCCCGATGTCAATGTTCGTTTCTCGCTACGCTTCTGTCACAAGCCTCCTCTCACAGTTTACGCCATTGCTTTTTCTCGGGCGCTATTCTCCTCAACAGCTCCACGACTCAAAGGCCACGCTTCCTCCCTCTCCTTCAACATTCTTGCTCTTCTCTCGAAAGTTGGCACTGGGTCTGTCAGCTACCGGGCCCCTGAAGTTGATGGGATGCTACTACCTGGCGCGCAGAGAGAGTATTACGGGACGAAATAAATCCGGGGAGAGGGGGTCGAGGTGTCCCGGGCTCTCAAGCTTGGCCTCGGTCAATCCAGCAATGCCGAGTCCCGCGTGGACATTGGTGAGAAGTAAGGTCGCCGGCTAAAGTCAGCAGGGAAGGGAGCAGGGCGCCGCACTTTACGCGGCGAGGAGCAGGGCGCCGGCAGAAGCCGTAAGTCCAAGAGACACGCTGGAGAGGAACGAACGGAGGTGGGTTTGACCCATATAAATTTGTTCGGTCCTGTAATTTGCTGCTTCCAAGAAATTCCCGGCCCTAATAAGGGCTCGAGTAAGATTTTTACCGGCACCCCAAATTTAACTACTTTGTTCTCAAGAGTACCGGCTTGCCGCTTTCCAAATTCAACAAAATCAAAGCGCGTAAGATTCATGTAACACAAACTTTGTAGTACTTAAGAAATTAATGTATAACATATGATTCACCGTATCTAAGAACATTCCATTTTGTTAATTCAACAACTATATTTACTACACCTACGTATCGTAACCCCCATCATAGCTTCCTGACACGTAAGTTTCATGTCATCGCTGGTCCTCAGAACTAATTAACCTTAAGTTATTATGCATGCCAAATAGTTGGACATCTAAGATGCGTGCTATTCTCCACTCACTTCCTCCATTTATTAGTCCATGCAGTTTACCTATATCTATCCCTATTTATAACTTAACCCTCATCACATCCCACGTGGAGACACACATGGATGGAGCATATATATACAGCGTCCGTTCACCCCAACAACTTTGCAATAGCGCACGCGTTACATTAAAACATTAAAGCCGCCAGTGAAACGCCTCACCCATCGTTTCCATTTCTGTCAGCCCCAATTCTTCCGGACCCTATATACAGCTCCCTGCTTCCTATCTCCCAGTCCCAAGGCAGGGTCCAACGAACACCAGCAGAAGTGCAGATGCCATCTCCAGTTCGAAATCAATCAAAGCGATGTCATCTTTCGTTTCCGACGCTGGAGCTAGATTTGGTTGGGTGCCGCAGGAGCGGGGCGGTGTCTGTTGGACGCAACTGGAAGAGAACGAAGCAACCTGTGCAAAGATTGTGTGTGAGTTTTTGTTTATTTTCCTTGCACGTCCATATTCTTATTCAACAGCGGACGCAATCTTTCTCACTCTGTGGTAGTGATGACGGGAAAACGGGCTGTTAATACCGCCCGCTAAGGCTGCAGCATAAATTGTATTTAATTGAAATTTAAACGGACAAACATAAAAGAATGTGTATTGCGAATCCATACTCTATACTCCTTATATTTCCATAAAAATTATGTTAATTACATCTCCTCCGGCTATAACACCGGATAAGAAGCTCAAAGATGAAGATAATAAAATGGGGATACATCATACGGCTTTCCCTATTACAACTACAAAAGCGAAACAAAGTTTTCAAATTAGAATAAGTAGATGGGATGACGCATACGTTTCGGTGACACTTACGTATTTGCTATTTCCTTTAATAATGACATTTCATTTCGATGTGAAATAATACGTACTCTCATACGACAAATACCAAATACTAAATGAATCCACAGATGAGCATATTTAATTCATGCATTAATTTTATATTTATTATTTCATATTTATTTAGACCTTGACATATGCCCTTTGTTTATTTTATTTGGCCATGTACGCTGCTTGGAGCTACACATGTAGTTCACATATATGCATGCTAACAAGTAGACCGATGTATTTTATAATGTAAATATTTATTTTGTGCATTTGATCATGTATGTATGCACGTGGCTTAAAAATAGCATAGCCTAATTTTTGGACAAGGCAGGATAATGACTAAGTATATTGGCTGGTGATAAGCTTATGTTTAGTTATTTTGGGCAAGTATATGACTATCAATTACATTCTAGCATGCCGACCAAGTGAGATTGGTCTGTTTGGAAATATTTCTACATTTATTTGCACATTACACCATATGCATGCGCGTGTAATTTATTTCGCACTAAGCAACGCATTAGTCTAATTTTGATTATATGGAAACATGATTTGACATGTTTTAATATCTGCAAACATATTTTGGCCTATGATGTTAAGCAGTTTGTTTAGGCTACGGCTTGGAATTCCATCTTTGCCGAGAGGCACTCTGGCTTGGCCGAGGCATATGTAATTTATTTATTTTATCCAGCTACCATGAATTTCTTCTTAACGTGATATTTAACCATGGGTTAACATGAGAATGACAGTCGGCCTTATGCTGGCCTGCCGTAAGTCAAATTTATACTAGCTTTTGCTAGTGACGCATATGGCATGAGCTGATTTGAGGCTGACCTAATTTAGTGCACTTTACTTTATGCAGGAATTATGCATGTATTTATTATAGAGAGGTTTGATGACACGCGCAGCCCAGGGCAAATGCACGAATGGCGAGCTAAGGGGCAGTATATAGGCAATTGCTTGTTTCATTATTGTATGATAGGTTTACATATCGGCAAGGGATATGCTAGCAAGTTTATGGCTCACCTCAACATGACGTAGTATGCAACATCTTATTTTGTTTTACTATTTAACCCAAGAGTTTGAAACTTGATATGCAACTTGATTAGCACTATTGGCTCCACATGTATGTATGCGCAGCCTGCAGGAAGCATGTAACAGTTGGTTTCTGCTAGAAGAGGGCCTTTTTTGCGGGCCGGACATGTGTTTATCAGGGCGTATATGTGTGCTAAGTGCAGCATATTTACTTAGTTTGTCAGTTTTAGCCGACGACCCAAAATTAGAAATATGCAACCAGATTAGCGCTGAGCGTGCATGGCGCACTCAAACCAGGACAGCGTGCGATGATTAACTTTCTGCCAGAAGCGGTTTGGTGGCTAGCAATGCTACTGGTAGCCTTGCCATATGTGTATATGGCTCTTTCTTTTGGCATACTTTTGATTCAGGCATTTTGCCATTCTTTAGTTCAGCATGCATGGCTATTTCTTTAGATTCATTATAACCGAACTTTCTTTCGTGACTAGCATGCAAGTTCTATATTGCTTGATGCATAGGCCAATTCAGTACACAGATATATGAAAAAACGGAGCTTAGTTGATTTGTGCCGGAGATGCTAACAACATGCGAAACATGTATGTATATGTGGTTGAATGAATGCAAAAGTTATATGCAGTACATGGCTATTACATTCTTTTCCTTTTAACATCATTTATGATATACGGATGATGGTTTCCTTTTAATACAGTGCGAACTACACATGGAATTTCTTCATGGCCGAAACATATGGCATGCAAATTACATATTCTCTTTGATGTACAAGATGATTAACAGACTGGCGTTGTTGTAAAACCAAGATCTGACTACATCGACCTCATCATAAACCATAAACCGGTTTCCAAAAGGCTTCAATAATTTTACTACGCGACTCATATACGGCTTTTACACCTTAACCGCTATAAATTTTACGCCAAGATGAAATGCAATGCAACTACTAAGAATCGACTTTTCACCGTAAAGAGAAATTTCATGCCAAGATAATAAGCAACTACGATCAGAATCGATTTTAATGATGTGAAATTTACGCCAAGATACGCTAACCATCACCGCGACTTTTTACCTTCACCTCAGACATGATATGGCGTCCTTGTATGAGTACCACCCTCACTGGTCCCGTACCAGAATGGAGGGAGGCACGATGCCCGCTGCCGAGGTTGCCGATGAAGACGTGCGTGATGAAGCAGCCGGAGATGAGGTATGCGAGGAGATGCAGGATCAGATAGGCGCCATGCGGCCTCCTCACCTTCACGGGATCCTTCGGGAACGCAGCGATTTGCAGCAGCGACGCCTCTGGCTTGGCTTGGCTTGTCTCTCCGGCGAGCGGTTGTTTGCTTCGCAGCGTATGTGTGTGTTGTTTGCAGATTTGATGGGAAGCGGCAGCCTGGTGGTTTCTTCTCGATGTGGCGAGAGCGGCAGCCTGGCGGTGATTTGAATATGGAGCGGGGGTTGAGCGCTTGGCAGTGCTCTGCTATTTATAGACGGAGCAGTATCAAGGGCTGCTAAGACTAAATGCTTCTTTTTCCTTGATTATGCGGCATGAGAGTCCTTATTTGAATTCAAGTCCTGACTAGGAGGGCGGGAACAGTTGCCGAGAGATTATTGAGTGGGAGTGGCTACCAAGACCGACGCCTCCATTTGATTTTAATTTGAATAGAAGTCCTGCCAAGGCGGGAGAAGTTATCCTATAACGACGGACGCTCCTCATTTCAATTTGCTTTCGTAAGCCTTCCTACGGAAGCCGGCGGCCACAGTTTAAAACCATTATGCGCGCTGGCAGGAGAAGTTGTTTCATCCACTTTCCGCGACATAGTTCACTGACTTGGGGCCACAATTTCGTATTATTAACACCATAACTAATTTTATTGAAGGAAAATAGCTAGGTGGTCGGTTTCTTAGCCAACATGTGGTGTATGTGCACGCGTACAGGTGTACCCATGCGTATATGTTTTGGCTCTCATGCACGTGAAAGTACATATATTTGAGGTTGTTTCTTCCTTTTATAGTTCTCTATATCTCCTTCATGTAATCACGTTACGTGAATATATGACGATGCATGGCCCTTGTTGTATACTACTACGTATATGTGTATACGGATCTCCTATGCTAATGTATCTTCATTCACTTGGTTAGCTCATACCAACCATGCTTAACGAGCCGGTATAGTATTAGAGGAAGTACGTGGACATACGTACTTTGTATCGTGTTGTTCTTTCCCGAACTTTGATCGACCTACATGTATATAACACATGCGTGTCGACAAATTATATTAATCTCCTCGTTATTTGATTTTGTCAAGGTATATCATAAGCTTTATACGTCAGATGACAGTATAGACGCAATGGCCGTAAGTCGGCCGGCGGCAGATTCTTGTAGGCCATCCGTATTTGCATCTGAAGTACATATAAATGTACTCTATATATACATGCATATCGATTTTTGAGATTATTATCATGATTATTCTTATTATTATTTATTTGGACAATGATTCCAGTACCTATATATGAAAGCATATATGTATACATACATATCCATGGTCGAGGGTAACACACGTGATTGTTGGCTCTGATCATTTATCAATGCGTATGCACAAATATATGTTCCTTCTTTCTTTTTGCATTCATCATTTCTTTTCCTCTTTAAGAATAATTATATTATACTATTTCTTGTTTATTTGCTTATGTCATGTTTGATTAAATTGATCATCCATACCATTTATTTAATATGGTATAAATAATTCTCGCAAATTTTAGTTATGCTAAAATGGTGTCACCAGGTAGTTTGTGCAATCCTCCCTTCCGATGGACCAATTCAACTCTGGCTACTAATTGCAGATTGTTCAGGGCCGGCCTTGGGCAAATAAGCTGGCGCTTATCAAGACTGTTTCCTAATTGCTTCCAAAAAAAATTCAATACAAGCATCAAAATACAAAGATCAACAAAGTTCCCGCTTAATCATGTGTGCTCAAAAGATAATTGAAGAAAATAAGAAAAGAAAGAAAATACCAATCGATCGACTGCATTGTTAATTTAGACATTTTTTTGTATTTTAAACTTGTTAGTGTGTGAGATTGGTTAATGACACTGTATAAATATTATCTTGTATTTTATGGTGAATGCGTTTTGTTCCGACTGGGCCACTAAAAATGTCAGGGCTGGCTTATAACCTTTTTGGTGTTGCCATACTGTATGAGAGAGAGATCCTCTAAAAGCGTTGTGGCCTCAATCTATGGGTTATGTTTATGCCCTTTCTAATACCCAACTTTAAGGATTTCTTTAATTGGTCGTAATTGATATCTCTTAATTAGCTTTGTATGTTTGTAGCACGTATATTTGTTCACACTTTAGGTGTATATTGATTTTATGCTCTTTCTACGAAGTATTCAAAAGAATGTGGATTGTATATTATCACTCTGAATGTATATGTGCAACAAAAACATATATTGCCTCTACGATCTGATACAAATCCTGTGGCAAACGCGCCAACGCGTGAGTCATTTATTTTCTACTCTAGGTGCTAACCTTTCTAACCTATATATTTGGTAATCCTTCTTCCATACCGCATGCAACGCCAAGGAATCCTTCTAGCTTTTCTATATGCTTAATCAAAAGCTTTGCGCATTCAAAAATCAATTGTTTTAGTCATGGCCAGTTCCACAACTCCATTTCCAGATCTCAAATTTTTGTGAATTTAATGTGTATACGTGACACTAATTTAACTTCCCCCAAATTGGATAAAGCATGAGCGACCAATGAATCACATACAAGTATGACCCCATTAAATGAAGTAGTCTTCCACGGGCGCCTGTTTACATGACTTTAACCTCATGCATTCATATAATCGCTAGAAATTGCATTAGCGTATCTGCAAATAAACGTACTCACAGTGCAGGTCTACTACTTCTCAGCCTTCCTTAAATTTGCTGGACCTCCAAAACCCCCTCCCACTCATCCATTCCTTTAGGGCAACAAGTGGATACCCAAAATTTCTCCTTTTGTTGTTTCCCACTCGCAGCTTTTAGGTCACTCGCCGACGCTAACGCCGCGTAGGGACAGTGAGACCACCTCTCGCCTCAACTCTCGGCTCCGCCTACCGCTGTATGACTCTCTACCACTCAACCTTCTCTACTGCCTCACGCCTCTGCCACTACCTCCAAGCTTTCACATCCAGATGCGCCCATGCCAGGATCAGCAGTGGCTCTTCCACTAATGACCCTCCCCATGAAGGGGGTGGCACTCCTCCGCAACCTCTTCCGACGGGTGGTACGCTTCTACGTAAATTTGTGATGGTAATAAAGCTGCGGTTTCTGTGTGTGTGGTTGGGGTGAAAATGGTAAATATTTTTCCACCATATCTGAGTTTGAATGCATGAGTATTTTTCCCACTATATCCCAGTTTGAACTGTTTAGAGGAGTTTCTCGGAATGATGTATCCGCGGTCCAATATCTGTGGTGATTGTATCTGAATACTCAACTTATTTATAGATGTCAAATACCTATTCGTATCATAGCCTATATAGTTAAACCATCCATATTCAATTGAAATAGAAATAAAAAAAACAAATAAATATAAGTGATCCAATCGGTATGAAGGAAGAGGGATGACATATATAAGTTCCACATGTCATTGACTGCTAAAATAAAACTTTTAAAATATAGTTTGGGGTAATACTGCAAAAAGTTAGAAGAAGAAAAAAATAGGTAATATCAAAATAGATGACTACGGAACAAAAAGTAGGGTGGTCTGTTTTGAGTAGTATTACTGAAAATGTTCTTTTATATGTCCCATAGATTTTCATTATGTATACTATCGCAAAAATGATTATGTTTTTTGAAATGGGAATTTTATTAATTTCAAGAAATTACATCAAGGAGATACTAAATGTCTTGAAACATTCCCTCGCCTCCCTTAAAGAAAGGTCATTAGAATTCGTAATGCTAGTTTTTTTTGGTACAAAAATCATACAAGTGAATGGCTGAACCTCTCGGCTCCAGCGACCGAATCTCTTCCTCAGCGAAGTTGGATCGGTCCGACCATGCCCTGCTGGGTCGGGCGGCGGAGCTTTTTTCCCTCTTGGGTCCGACGGCTTAAAAGCTCCCCCTATGGGATGATGATAAAGGCCTAGTTGCTAACCGCTCTAGGTGGGCTAGGGATTATGTTCGCTAATCCCTATCGCTAGGTATCTCTAATATCGATATACCCCATAAATGAGTTAAACCTACATGTTTTATTATTTTATCGAAATTTAGCAAGACATTAAAAAAAACTAAATAGAATCCAAACTATACCAAACTATAAGATCATGTAACTTCAAAATAAATAGCAATATACTGATGTCTTGTATACTTTTGTAGATATTGAAGGTACTAATTTTGCTTTAGTGGAGATGATTTGGGTAGTTTGTACTAAGATGTTAAAATTTGTGGGGATAGTATGGCTATTAATGGGAGATGATTTTTGGATAGTTAGTGAGAGATGATGTGGATGGCATAGAATTGAAAAGTTAGCTCTATAAGAGATGATACATTGTATGGTCACTTTTGCTTTATTTGCCGCTTCTAAAGGTATTCGTGGACCGATGTGAAGTTTGTTTTCTGGTAACGATTGTTGCTTATTATTCTCCTATTAGCATAGTTGCATAAAACGGGTTCACTACCTTTTCGAACTCAACCTAGGTTCGTCGACTTCACCTAGGTTCACGGATTCATTTGTGACCCAAAGTGTAAAATATCTCACAAGTAGTGTACCAGGTACCATGACTCAGGGCGAAACTATCTTTTGCTACTGGGGTCAACTGACCCAGTAAATTTGTGCAAACATAATGAAAAACTACTGTTTTCCACTGTTCTCTAACGGCAAAGACCCAGGCATGAATTACATCTGACCCCGGCGCCATTTTTGCATGGCTTCGCCACTGCCACAACCCTGTACCTCGATCCAATCGACCTAGAAACTTTTGTGACTATGCCTATTAGTGCCCTACGTATTCATGTGTTCTTTCCTCTAACAAAGCATTAGATCAGTACGCGTTCATAGACCACTGATGAAGCATCAGATCACTACGTCATACATCCTGATGGCCAGATCATCCGAACTGATGAAGTTCATATATTTTTGCCTGCTCCCGCCTAGGTTTTTGGAAGTCCAAAAGAAACGGCGGCGGTTAATCATAATAACTTCATTTACACACAGTTGGGCGCTGTTGATGCTGCTGTCTAGTGCAGGCCCGGATATATATATAACTCGTGCCATTGAAGAAAACCAACGACATCGATCGATCCTTTCTTAGACAATTGTACTTGTACACCTACAGTGAACACATGCAAGCAAGTGCAAAGCCGCCATTGACTTCAACTTCAAAGAAAGTGAAACTCAAGCAACGATATGGATGGATCGTCTGAAGTCTAAACTCTCTGAAGGGAGATAAACGGCCGGCGAAAATGTTTCCGTGTGCGTGTGCGCGTACATTTGTCTCTCCGGTTTGAACCGCAAGCAATGCATCCCCATGTGCAGGTTGTTGTTTAGCTATTTCCTGGCCCGGCTTGCTTCATTTGATCAATGCGCGTTTGTTAACTTGTTGAACTAGCCAGTCGTGATTTTGCTACGTACTTGCTAGTGTAAGGCCGTGCATATAAATACCGCCAGACCGTTGTTGCACAAATCATCACAACACAATCAATCTAGACACTAGCAACAGATACAACACAATCAGCATCCCAGCACGATCTGTGAGGTTTATAGCTACGTTTTGTTCAGTTTCAAGGCATACAGACCCGAACGGCTGGTATGGCGCCACCCGAGTTCTGCAGTCCTGTCGCCCGCGGTCGCCTGCATGCTATTGTTACAGTGGTTGCCGCTGATGACGCTCTTTCGTCCGGGACGCCGGGCGGATGGCTGAAGGGGCATGCTACATTCTACGGCGGCGCCGATGCCTCTGACACCATGGGTAATTAAGTCGTTGCCCCGCCTCTCTTTATTTTTTCATTGCCATGCCCAAAGCTACATTCTACGGCGCAGAGAGATAAATTGTATCAAATTTTTATTGTACTTATTCTCAGGAGGGGCGTGCGGGTACGGCAACCTCTACTCCCAGGGTTACGGCACGCGGACGGCGGCGCTGAGCACGGTGCTCTTCAACAATGGCGCCTCGTGTGGCCAGTGCTACAAGATCGCGTGCGACCGCAAGAGAGCCGACCCGAAGTTCTGCAAGCCCGGCGTCACGGTGATCGTCACGGCCACCAACTTCTGTCCGCCCAACTATGGGCTGCCCGATGGTGGCTGGTGTAATCAGCAGCGCCCACACTTCGACATGGCGCAGCCGGCGTGGGGAGAAGATCGGCGTCTACGGCGGCGGCATCATCCCCGTTATGTACAAGAGGTGAGTTCGCTGATTAAGTCTGCCTACACTCCTCTAACAAAAATTAAGGAAGCATGGTGCATGCAGTATCTTATCTTAAGTATAAAAATGTTGCTTAAATTTGATTTGCAGGGTTCCTTGTGTGAAGCGAGGTGGGGTGAGGTTCACGATCAACGGTCACGACTACTTCAATCTGGTGCTGGTGACCAATGTTGCAGGTGCTGGCTCCATCAAGTCAATGGATGTCAAGACCTCCAACCCAATACTTGGATACTAACAATGGCACGCAACTGGGTGCGAACTGGCAGTTTTGCGTATCTTTACTGGGCAGATGCTCTCGTTTAGAGTGACTGATACCGATGGGCAAACTATTGAATTCACAAACGTGGTGCCACAAGGATGGAAGTTTGGCCAAGCGTTTGCATCCAAGTTACAGTTCAAGTGAGAGCTCCGATCGATCCGTGAAGGATTTCCAGTGACCACCCATTAGTTGCGCACTTTGGGGAGCGATGGAGTATATATGATTCCAAGACAGCTCATAATGTATGCATGCATGGAGTTGCTGGACTTGATCGTACACCATGTGCATTACTTTATTTATATAGATACCGATTCTAAATTGTGTATATTCATGTTTAAATTAAATTTATGTTGTGTGTATAAAGATATTACGAGCGCATCCTCTCGCCATCTATTCTGCTGCACTAATATATGTAAACGAACCATGCTTCCGTGAGTTACTGCAATAGTCAAATACTAACAAACCAAAGGTACTTTGCCGTTGTTGTGGCTGGCGGGTATCCGCCATAGCTGCCGGGCGCTTACCGCCACTCCAGGCACCTCGCCACCGCCTCTGCCTCTACCTCCTCTCCCTCGCTTCTCCCCGCCTAATTTATCGCTACAGCATTCTCGGCGGGCTCGCGCCTTCAGCTGTGGTTGCAGACCGGGCGCGCTGGGCGCTTCCTCCTACGGCTGCCGCTGGCGCTTCACGCATCAAGCGTACCGGATCCGGCGCTGGCCGAAGGCCGATCCAGCTCGCCGCCTTCTTCGGCCATGTGATTTGCCGCTTCGCTTCTGGGGCCCTGGGCTGCATCCGCGACGGGAGACACCGCGTTCCTTGCCGCGCTGGGCTCACCGGGTGGCCGAGCGCCTTGCCGGCCGCCGGGCCGCCGCCGCCTCTCCTTCCGCGACTCGCCTCTCCCACTCACCGCTTCCGTGGTCCGCTATGGCAGTAGGCTCGCTGCCCTCGAGGGGGCTCGCCTCGGCTGTTGAGGCCGCATCACGCCAACTCGCTGGTTGCCGCCTCGCCGCCGCTCTCCTAGTCTTTTCTCCCCGCCTAAAGCCACGAACGCTCAGAAGCAGATGCTTCCGCCGCTGCTGCCGGCGCTGTTGCCGAAGCACCTCCTCGGCCGGCGAAGCGCCGAGGCGCTCATATGCTTCGCCATAGGGCGCTCGGGCGCTGCGACTCGCCGCTTACTGGGCTGATGGGCGCAGCTCACCTCCTCGAGCACGCTGCTCCTCGCCTCCTCGCTGCGCCACTCCTCCGCCAGAGGGCTGCCTCGCTGCTCGGGCCGTCGGACCGCTTCTCCGCCACCGCCTGCGTCGAGCTTCGACGCCCTAGAGGAGGGCGCAGGTCGCGACGCATAATCGTGAGATTCCAACCTAGGCTCGCCTCGAGCAGCGTTCCGCCTGGCCGCTTCGGGTTGGAGCCGCCTGCTCGCGAGACGCCCGCCCTCGACGCCGCCCCTTCCCTACGGATCCCGAGGTAGCGACGCCACGGTCGCCACTCCTGCTCGCTGCCAGCTGTCACGCGCTTCAACCTCTCCCCGGATGCGCCCCCTTTCTTTCCCTTCTCCGGCTGAAGACCCAGGGCATGTGATGGGTCGACGGGTGCTTCTCGGATTGCTCGTATATCGAGGACGCAGTTCGCCGGTCTCGAAGCTTCCTCACCGCCGCCGCTGGCTCGCCCATCCCTTCCTCGCCGAGGGCGCCCTCGGCTCATTTTGCATCGGCCTGTGGATGGGCTGCTGCTCCCAGCCCCGGGATGGGTGGCGTCCTCGTGTCGCGAGGGCGTGTGCTGTGTGCGCGGGCGCTGACGGCGCTGCCGCCGCTCGCCGCTGGACGACCTCGACCCCCGACGCCTCGTAGGGCACCCTATTCCTTCACCGTGGTGTCGGCGCTCGCGTTTGCTGGGCCGCAGCCCGGCCAGCAAGACGCCCCAAATTACCAACGGCTCGCTACTAACGCCGCCACCGCTGCCCCGAGCCATCTGCCCTCGCCTCGCTGGAGCGGGCGCTCCGGGACTCCCCATGCCCATGCGCGAATCAACGCCCCCGGCCGATGACGACGACGTTTTCACTCTTGTGTTGAGGCGGCGGCATGCCTCCTTTCCAACCTCGACAGCTGACGCTTCGCGCTACCGCCCCTCGCGGCTTTTGCTTCAACCGCTTAGCCGGGGATCACGCCACCACTGCAGGTGCGCCGCCTCACTTCGCCGCTCTCATCTCGGCTCAAAGACGGGCACCGGGTGTCTAGCTTCGCTAGCCTACAAGCGCCGCCGCTTCCCAGCCTAATGCACGCGTCTCCACGCACCCGCGACGCTGGAGTTCCCCACGCCGCCAGAGCTCCCTCGCAGCCGCAGCTCAGCCCGCCGCCGCTGCCAACCGTGTCCGCGGCTCGAGGGCCCTCTACGGGCTGCCGGTCGCTGTGCCTCCCTTCTTCGCCGGGCGGATCTCTTTTGCCCTCGCCCTCGACCGCGCTTTGCCCCAAGTGTGGGGTGCCGTGCCGCCCCTCGGGCGCAGGTAATCGCCGCCACACCTCACGTACTCCGCCTCGCCGGGCAGCTTTGTGGGCACATATCCTCGTGATAGGGTGGACCCAATGTTGCATGAGCTTGCCTCCTCGCCGCATCGCATCAAGCGTCCTGTGAGGCGCAGCTGGGGAGCCCCCTCGGCCGCTACGCATTGCTTTGAGCTCAACTTTCTTGCGGTTGCCGGCAGCGCCCACGGACGGCGATCAACGCAGTAACGCCGCGCCGCAGATCTACACCGCTCGGGCCTCGGGCGGAGGATCCCTAATGCGACGCATTAACTCGCCACTCACGCATCGCAGCGACGACTCGCTTTCTTTCTCCACCGTGCGCGCTAACGATGTGGGCGTACTCGCCCAGCGGAGTTTGGCGGTGCTCCCCGCCAACATTCAGCTCGCCCATCGGCCAAGGTTTGGCACTCTCTGCGCCGGTTCTCGCCTCGCTTCGCCTGTCCCGCCTCGGGCCTCCTAGGCCGTACTGCAGCTGCCTAGCTCTCGCTGCTGCACTCTATCCTCGCCTCGATGCGCTGCTTCGGCTAGATATGCGGGCTGCTGGGATACCGCGCTTTCCTACTGAGGCTACCATCGCGGCGCTTTGTTGACTCTTTCGCCGTTCTCGAAGCAGCCTACTCGCCTCCTCGCAGCTCCCTCTACGTGACTTCTTGGTTGGACGATTGGGTCCTCTAGGCGGAGCTCCTGCCTCGGCCGCCAAATCGGCCTCACTGACTCGGAGGCCGTAGCGCGGCACGCATACAAGGCCCCCGCCAACAAGTGGGAGGGGCGCTTTCGCATAATGCCGCTTCCTCCACCCTCGACGACGCTGTGACCGAGACGTGCCGCTGCACACTTCGTGGGACACGCGGCTGTCACTACAAACGCCGCCGGGCGCTGCCTCTTCTTCCCCCGCACGTCTGCTCGACGAGTGCTCGCCATGGCCGCGCGCCAAGCGACCACCGCCGCCACTCCCACCGCCGCCGCTTTTTAGTCGCCTCATATAGATTCCCTACTAGTTACAATTCACTCTAAGCTCCACCGCTGCTCGCTGACTTGTGTTAGTGTGCCCGGGCCAAGGTAGTTCCCCGCACCTGGCTAGGGCAACCAAGAAGGATGTAAACTTAAACTCTATTTATGGTTCGTATGTATTGTTCTCCAAAAGCAACTCGAAAGATAATGTAAGTTCTTATAATTTATAATGGCTATATATAGTGGTGATACTACACCATAACACCAACTTTAGGGATGGATGATCAGACTCAGAAAAGGCGTGTTATGTTATACATAGATAACTGGAATTCTAAAAATTTATAGCTTATAGACTTTTCATCCAAAGTCTTGCCGCTAAAAACTTTTTAGCCGTGACAACACTTTTTTAGCGCATTGCATTGTCTAGTTGCCGAATGTTTAAAGCAGTGTACAATATTTGTGTTGTCTCGTAACTCGTCTCATGTAAGTGACACGAATTTAAGACTTTACTTTAATAAACTAGACGCATATTGGTTGTCCTTTTAAGTTGTCTCATACTTTCTCCATCCCTAAAAACATGCAATTTCTACTTCCCGAAGTCAACCGATTCCAACTTTGACTAAATTTATATATAAAATATTACTAATGCTTATAATACAAAATTAGTATCAAATGGATTCATGACGAATATATTTTCACAATAAGTGTTTGAGACATAAATATTAATATTAATTACTATAAACTTGGTCAAATTTAGCCAAGTTGAATGACACTTATTCCCTATAGTTACATGTTTCCTATAGTTACATGTTTTTTTTTTGGGACGGAGGGAGTAGTAACTCTGTACCTTAATTTATCGCGTAGAAAAAAGGATTGTGAAGTGCATGACAACAACAACTCATTCAATGATATAATAGTTGGTTCATACTCCTAAATTTTAACTCATGAGATTTATTGTTTCAAGTAACGACTCATTGTGTTTTCACTCTCTTTCCTCCACATCATAAAAATCATACATGGCGTTGTATGAGACAAGCTATTGACGCACCGACGTAGTAACGTTGTCGATTCGCCAGATTGGGCCGAATTGACACGCGTCCTTCGCCCTTCGCTTCGCGATGGCGACGGGTTGCAGTTTTCGCCGGCGGCGACGAAAAGAAGCTCGAGCAACGAGGTGGGAGGGGAGGAGCCGCGGGGAGGAGAGGGGGCGGGCGATGAGCGCTACTGGCTGAGTATGGGCGGGCGTTGGAGCTCGGCGCTTAAAAAGATATTTTTTATTTGCTTGTTTATCCCCTAGAGATTACATGCCTCTTGCTCATATATAGCCCCGACTAGTGGGACTTGTAATCTAAGCAATCTCTATAAGGTTTCCTTTATATGATTGGAATACCTTTTACAAGCATATCCTATTTTATTATTTCCTAATAAGGGTCTCCCTTATAGATGAGATATCCCCTTGCACACCAAAAATTACCTAAGATAATCCTAACTTGTAGACGGCTTAACTCGACCAGACGAAGAGGGAAGGCGGCGGGCAAGGGGCGCCGCCCTTTGGCGCATACAAGACCACTGCCCTCTCGGCCGACGTGACGGGCGCCGCGGTCAGCCCATCTAGCCACCGCTGGGGTGGCCCAATTCCTAGTTCGCGACATCTCCCCACTCGCTCGACGCAGGCGCGCTGGCCCACGCGCCGCCTAACCCACCACGTGGTGGCGACGGGGAGGCCGACGGGAGGTGACTACCTGTGCCCGAAGTAGAAGATGAGAGGACCGCACTTGTCATTGCTCGCCGCATTGCGCATCATCGCGCCCTTGTCGGGCGAAGCGAGAAATCAAGGTGGAGGCCGCCGGGCGCAGATGCTGAACTTGTAGCTTAGCTGGGTTCCAGACGAATCGGACGCTCCGCCCATGCACGCACGCATGACGGAGGCGCCGAGGGTCCCTGACGCCTGACTCATCTCGGGCGTTCGGGCCGAGGAGTCGTAGGTGTAGGTCGCTCGCACCGCTACCTTAGCGCGGAGCCGCTCCCAGAGACGTGACGGATCGACGTAGGGCGGCGCAGGAGGTGAAGTCGGGAGGCAGCCGTAGATGAGGTCGCCGGGCGTGCTGACCGGCGCCCCGCAACCGGGATCTCCTCAAGGCCAGCCGCACCCCCACGTGACGCTCCCACGCGGAAGAAGACGCCAGCCGTTGTTGTCGAAGAGGAGGACGGTGGCACCTCGACCGCTTCGCCGGGCGTAAGGCTCGAGGAGAAGGATGCCGGCCGAACGCCGGATCTCGCGTAGGATGATTGGGAGGTGGGGAAGCTCATCGCTACACCATGCAGCCGGGACGCTTCTCCCCGCCAGAAAGTCCTCCGAGAAGTCCTCGGGCCAGCGGGATGTAGTAGCGGTGGAAGTACCTCACGATGCCATAGTGAGGCTCCACGGGCCTGTAGCCCAACATGGCGCTTGGAGATGATCCCCGAGTTCTTTGTTGGCCGTCAGCCAGGTGCAAAATTGATGTGAACAAGGATATCAATCATAAGGCCAAAAGCATGCAGGGTTATTGCTATGATGTTGTGGCTTAGTTGATACTAGTATGTTTCGCTTTAAGCAATCGTGATGCTAAGCATCATCGTAAAACATATTGAAGTCTAGTTTCCAACACAACAAACGGTGCATCTTTTTGGACTCCGGTGCTAAGAGTTATGTCGCTTTAGTGGAGGCTGCACATGCTGTTGGTGGCTGCGCGAGAATTGAAGATTGCTTGAGTTTCCAGTTTCCGCTTGGCCAAAAGTGAAGAGGACCTTTGGTATGGTGTTCAGCACTCGACAAAATGTAAACTTTTCGCATACTTGTCCTCATTGTATAAATACCCATGTAATCCTTCAATGCAAGAGAGTCTTTGATTGAAATTACAGCCACCTTATGTGCGCTCTTCTCCCATGGAGAGAATATTTGGAAACCATTGGTGAGGCATGAGTGTCTTGCAATCTTCGCTGCTTTTCGATTCCCTCGAGGGAGTTGTAGAACAATCAACTTCGTTCACTCGTCGCTCGCGCCTTCACGCCTATACGGGCGTGATTGCGGCTGGCTTTGGTGCATGGAAGGGTGGATGTCTTGGCGCTGGCCACGGGTAAGATCTCGCGGTGCTTACCTTCCATTAGGTCATGCAACATATTTATGCTATCTTGCTCCACCATGAAGATCGGGCTACGGGCGTTGCAGCCACGCCTTTACATATACGCAGGTGTTTATCAGCAGCTCCGCGGATCATGTCGCTCGACGCTGGCCGCCGATAAATGTCGCCCATAGTAACAATGAGACGCCTGGCCCGGCGCGACAACTGGTGGCCGCTGGCGTCGCTGCCGATGTTGCCGGTGGTCGGTGGCCGACTTGCCAGCGCCGCTGCCGGCGCGCCGCCGCGCCGTCCGCTCGCCGCCGTTGTAGCGGCGGGGCAGGTCGATGGCCTTCCTCCATCGAACGGGCTCGAATCCACTGAGTGCCGCTCGCAGCCGTAGGTACGCAAGCCTTCTGACGAAGAGGTGGCCGACGCTGGCGCTGTCCTCAAAAATCCATGCGCGTAGCATAGACTTCGAAGGCGCCGACGTAGGCTTCTCCAACTTGCCGCCTGGAAGGCTGCGCGACGCTCGTAGGTCCAAGTGTCCGGTGGGCCGGTGATGTCGCAGCGCCGTGAAATCTCGCCCCACTCGAAGGGGATTCTTCTGGACAGACGATGTACTGCATCGCAGAAGACCACGCTGAGGTGGAAAGCGCCAGAATCCTCACGTAGTAGTCGGGCCGATGTCCAAATTGAGCTCGCGAGAGAGCTCCAGCTTTCGCGAATCCGTGAGGTCGGGTCGCCTGCAAGCCGCCGCATTTCCCGGACTTGCGTACGCGGACTGAAGCGGGAGGGCGTGGATGCCTCGGTGGCAGCACGCTGCTGGGCGCCGCTGGTGGCGCTTGGGCTATGTGAGCGCCGCGTGCTGGGCGCAGTGGGCGCGGGCGCCAAGGTGACGCCATCTCTAACGGAGAGTCCCCAAGGCTGTCGCGCAGGTTTCTGGTGGAGAGGAGAGGGCAGCCGGTGTTGCGGTGTTGTCGAGGATGATGCCGATGACGGCCGAAGCGCCACGCAGAAGGGCCATCTTCCTCCTCGAAGCCTGAGGATGGCAGGGTGTAACACCCTCATTTTTGGACATTTTTAAAAATTCGCTAAAAATTCAAACTTTTTCGAAACTCCATTTGATTTATTGCCTTGACAAGATTTTGCGACCTAAAACTTGACTTCCCTAGAATTTTTGAAGCCTTGATTATTTTTGAAACCTAAAAAAAGGAGTTATAACAAAGAGGGAAAAGAAAATGAAAAGAGAGAAATGGAAATAGAAAAGGAAAGGAGAAAAGATGAAGAGGAAACCGTCCCAGCCCATCACTCCTCTCCTCCTCTCCGCACGGGCCCAAACAGGCCAGGAGCCCGCTCGGCCTCTCCTCCATCTCCTTTCTCTCAGGCTCACCGACGCGCGGGACCCGCTCCTTCTCCCTCAACACGCCGGGCACACGGACGGCAAGGCCTCGACGGGACCCCGCTGTCCCCTCGCTGTGCCCAGCCAAGCGCGACGTAGACCGGTGTACAGGAGGAGCGCGAATCCTGGAGCAGTCGCGTCACTGGCCAGGTCAATCAAACAGAGAGGAGACGGTGACCTTGCCAGCGAGCCGCCTGCTGCTGCTGCCCCCGTCGTACCTGACACCGGAGGGCGTGGACGGCCGACAGTGGAGACGCTGACCTCCCTACCGAGCCGTGGCACGGAGCAGGAGCCAGCTCGCTCCACCTAGAACACGCACAGCGCCAGGGACGACTCCCGCAATATGCCGGCGGCGACCCGTAATGGATGCCCGCCGTGCCTGCCGAGGTGCCAGCCACGCCGGAGTAAATGACGACGACGAGAGCACAGGGACCACGTTGACGCCGCGCATCCGTGTTGCCAGCTCACCCCTCGCTCGGCTTGCACACAGCACGACGACGTGCCGCCATGGACGGACACACAGTGCCGGCGACGACCTCGGCCCCGTTGTCGTCCGCGCGCACAGTGTGCGCGGCGACCGACGTGAGCTGTCCGCCTACCGCCGTGACACGACGAGACGATGCACCGGCATCACCAGACGACCACTGATACGACCAGACAACGGACGAGCCAGCACGACCACGCGTGCATCCCTCCTGCCGGAAAATATCGAAGCCCGCGGAAAAATATCCGCCGGCGAGCTCACCGCGGCCGTGGCTATAAATAGCCCGCCCGGTGCTCGTTCCGACTCCGCCAAGCACTGAGAAGCCCGCAGAGGGCTAGAACGCACCGTGCTCGTGCCATCTCTCCCTCCCCTCCCCTTCGCCCGGCGGGATTCTTCCCAAAACGGGATCCCCGCCGCCGCCGGTGAAGGTTGCAGCGCCGCCGTCGAATTGAGTCGTCTCGGGTCAAATTGGTGATTCGGTATGTTCTCCCAGTTCCCTCCCTGTTTCATTTCCCTCATCCGTTTTGCCCTTATTGCTGTGTGTAGCGCCACCGCCGCGCGTCGATCGGGCGCGCCGCCGCCGCCCGCTCACGCCGCCGTCGTGGGGAGCGCCTTCCTACCCCGCCCTGATGGCCACCAGTGGAACCAGGGAGGCAAGAGGACCCCGACGAGCCCCTCACGGCGAGCCGTGGACAAGTTCCGACCAGCCCCGGCCGGATTCCCGGCGAGACGCCGCCGTGTGGAGCAGGGAATGGGACCCCGTTGACATCGCTGCTGGCCACTCTAACGCTGTTAGGTGGGAGCCAGTAGCCAGCCAACGCGTGGCCGTCCCGTTTGACGCCGTCGCCGCATAAGTCACACGACCACGTTGGCCTGACCGACCCACCAGTCAGCCACGCGGATGAAACACAGTGCGTGTACAGCTAGGGCAAAATGCTATATATACACCCAGCTATTGTACACAGGATGTTATATGTACATTTTCTGAGCCTCAGAAAAATCCCAGAAAAATATGTAAATAAACTAAATGATGTGGAGATAATTGTCATGTATTTTATACCATTTTTACTTTAATAAAATACTGACATAAAAATCCCACCTAGTTTATAACTGAATTAAACTTTGGAAAATCATAACATCCGATCCAGAATCCCATTTAAGTCAAACCACTCCCATTATTCTTCTAAAATCGAGCTTTACCGCTTGTCATGATTTCACTTGTCATCACCTAGTTCGCTTCATCACCATTCGCTTGCCCTAATATTTATTCGATAAATCCCAATCAACGGAAGTAGCGTATCTAAGACCTTTATCGAGAATTGCAACCCGATACATCAAGGAGCCCGACTACGTAAAACAACCTGTGCAAGTCCTTACCCCCTAAAACTACATATAACTAATCCTTAATTATGCCATAATTATGATTATGCCTCGTTGTTCTAAGTGAGCATTTACACATATGATGATAACCTCATTATTGAGCTGCGGTGCTTAAGATATTAACGAAGCTATGTGCTACTCAGAATCGGTGCTAAAGATATGGATGAGCCGCGGTGCTTAAATTAATGATGCCGCGGGTGCATAAGATTATCGGCGAGGTTATGTCTATGTTAATGTTTATTTATGACCTTAAGATAAGTTAATATTTATAATATTGTGATAATAATAAAATGAACCTAACCAACAAAAGAGGTGGGTGTGTTAGTCTACATGGAGGTGGGCTAACACGTTCGGGTTTTTTGGGTTCCTCGCGAGAGATACTTTGCCCCTAAGGACCGTTCATAGACCTTCTACCTAGTGCGATAATCCGCATGTACCACATGCCGATGGGGCGGATCGATCTCACACCCCGCTGGGTGGAAGTATATCGTGATACCTAGGGGCGGGCGAGGCAAAAGGACTATCGGGAGCTGACTCGATGCTAGGTGATCTTCCCAGGTCGGGTTGACGCGGATGCCGTGATCTTCCACGTTAAGCAATTGGCGCAATGTGTATATCGTGAATGCAATTATAAATCTTGCCCGGTGCTATAAGTTGGGATGCTAGGTGATCTTCCCTATGGGGTGCTAGGTGACCTCCCCGCTTCAACCCCCCAGAAGCCTTTTGGTAGAAGATATAACAAAATCTAGGGTGACGCCCAAACGGGTATCGGATCTCGTTGGACCATTTTTGACCACTGATCATGGTAGGATATGGCCCATCATGTGGGGAAAGTGTACAACCTCCGGCAGAGTGATGTAAATCTATTTGAATAGCCACGCCCTTGAATGGGCAAATGCTAGGCCGTAACATCTATGATTAGATTTCACCTTAAAGTTTACTATCGGCTTTATGCTTATTGTTACTAACCGCTTGTGCTTGATGATGAAGATAAATCTCGTAGCTAACCGGGACTAGTGAGAGCAGTTTTTAGAGTCTCCGCTAGGACCCAAACTCATAATAATCACCAACCCCTAGGTTTGACTTGTTGAGTACCTTTGTACTCACCCCGCTGTTAATTTTCCATAGTTAGCCCGTATGGGGACTTCTCGCCATTTATAAATCAATTATGAGGCACTATAGGATGACTAGACGCTTGTGCTTTTGGAGTTGCTAGACCGGTGATATTGATACCAGGGTTTTGACCTACGCCAAGTATGCTTGTGGGTGTAAGCAAGTTAGGAGCCACTATGGCGGCCAGAAAGGTACTCGATAAATAAATTCGCCACGTACTGCCAATGTATTACCTAACAAGCAGTGTAACTGGACAACGGGTGACTCCCGAGTCATCTATGTAAGACCTTGATTTAATCCATCAATAAAGCTTCGCATTTTTTCAAATAAATCTCTGCGGTCCACTCTGTTTATTGAACGATAGCCGCGATCCCGCACTAATACGGGAGGTTAAGACCCATTAGCGGGGGGCCCCATTACGTGGCCTGAGCCGATGACGGAGGTCCGGGGGCGTGGAGGGGGCGACGGCCGCAGCGCTACGGCCCGCCTCGCCGCCGGGTGGCGGCGTCGCTTGGCAAATCCTCCGCCGCGGGTATCGTCACGGCGCGGGGTCCTCAAGGCGGTGTAGATCGCATTCCATGCACGGAGGCGGGTCTCCATGTCGCCGGGCTCGGCCGATCCGCGCAGCTTATCGCCGAGCGCCTTCGGGCCGCAGCGTGAACTCCGCCATCTCTAAGCCATGGGTGGTGGGAATCGCCCCGTCTCCCTGGATACCAAACTCGCCGATTCCGCCAGATTGGGCCGGAATTGACACGCGGTCCTTCGCCCTCGGCTTCGCGCGATGAGCGATGGGGTCGGCAGCCTTGCCGGGCTGGGCGACGAGCGCAAAGACGAGAGCAACGAGGTGGAGGGAACGAGCCGTGGGAGGAGAGGGGGCTGCCGGGCGGTGGGCCGCCTTTACGGGCGCCGCAGCCAGCCGAGGGGATCGGCAGCGCCGCTGGCGCCGAGGCGCGCGTTGAGCTGAAGGCTTAAAGGTATATTTTGCTTGCTTATCCCCTAGAGAGTAGGGGTCTGCTTGGTTGCTCTGGCTATACTAGCCCTGTGCCAACTCGGGGCTAAAAATCGCTTGTTTGCTGTCTCTGCTAGCCTATTAGCCCCGGGCCTCCGAGAGCCACCGCATAGATAGCTGTGCCCCTTAAAAACGAACCTCGGCTTGCGTCGCTTTTTCTCGAGCTCGGCTTGGGCCAGCCTCAAACTGGATTCCTCGGCCACCGCCGCCTCGCTCGCTGCCTCCCACCTCCATGCCTCTTGCTTGCCTCCCACGCCGCCCCTCCCCTCGCTGGCCTCGCCAGCCTCTTGCCACGAAGCTTTGCACCTGCGCCTCAATCGCCGAAGCTTCCTCGCTCCTCGGCTACCTCTTCCGCGGCACTCGCGACTGCAGTTGCTCACCAGCCGCTAGCGGGCGAGGATAGCTTGATTCCGCGCGAGGGCCGTGGCTCACCACCAGCGTTATGGAGAAGCGCCGCGTAGTGGTATCGGGGCCAGCACCCAAATACCGCGGAGCTCGCCGGGGCAGCAGTATTATCCGAATCGCGCCACCGGTGAGTCGCGACCATGAGCTCGCCGAGATGCAGCTCGCTTCTACCTCGCCGCCTTTGATGCGCGCCGCCGACTCAGAGAACCGCTTTGGAGATGCAAATTTACCTTGTCCGACCGGCCGCAAATCTTTTGGATCCACACCCCCGCATCAAGGCAAAGTACCATGGCAACCGAGGTGCTTGTGTTAGCATGAAGTAGAGATGTTAGCTAGCCGCCAAGCACCAAGTCCATGCTAGCTAGCATCAAGCACCAAATCCATGCGGGACAACACATTTTGCTTCACCGCCTCATGGAAACGGGTCCACCACTCGTACGGGCCTCAAGCAGCTTTGTGGTGAAGGAAGGCGACGATGACAACTGACAAGAGAGCACTAACAACACCATGCCTCACAAGTGTTCGATACAATGCTCAACAACAGAGGGTAAACCATACCAACCGAAAAGATGTGGTGATTGTATGAAAAGAAAAGCAAAAAGTGCAACCAAACAACTTCTTCCATGGGCCAACACATGCCAATCGCAACCAAACACAGGCCCTGCGGATAGTATAGGGCAAAGCCACTGCGTGCTCCAAAGCCAGATCTCAGAGCCGCTAAATCTAGCCAACTTACCAAACACACCCTACATGCCTCTTTGCTTATATAGCCCGACTAGTGGAACTTGTAATCTAAGCAAATCTCTATAAGATTTTTTATATGATTGGAATACCTTTTACAAGCATATCCTATTTTATTATTTCCTAATAAGGGTCTCCCCTTATAGATGAGATATCCCCTCGCACTTCAAAAATTACCTAAGATAATCCTAACTTGTAGACGGTTTAACTCGACTCCCATTTTAAGAGGGAAGGCGGCGCATGGTAAGGGGCGGGCCCCTTGCGCCTCGCTACATACTGGCCCTCTCCTCGGGCGGTGGTCCGTGTAAAGCCCATCTAGCCAATCGCTGGGGTGGCCTAATTCCTCGTTCATGACAAATGTACCTTCCCTATAGAGCGCTAGATAGTCTATTGCTAATTTTAGCGAAAAGATAACTGTGAACACATTTTCAAAGAATGATAATATGATGTTACAAATAATTTCAGTTTACGCATAATAGTCCAATGAGATGATTTAAATGGGTTAAAAAAAAAAAGAAAGAACACGTGGTCGCTATTTTTAATATAAAAATTCAATATAACATCATCGCGTACATTTGCCATACAAATAGGGTTCCTCCATGACCAAGTCTACACTCATAGACATATTTGATTGAATTAGCCATTACAAATGTGAAACATTGATTAATCAATAATAAGTCCATTATATCTAGTATTATCACACAACACTATGTGCAAGATATCAACCAACACCTAAGTCACTTTAAGACATCCACGAACTTTATGTAGCAAACCCCCGGAATCAAAACCTTAAATGGAATCAATATCTTGGTAACATAGATTCATGATCAAGTAAAGTTATCATGCTTCATTTTTTTCCCTAGGATCTGCAGCAAATAATGTATATGTAGATACCTCGAAAAAAACATGATGGTCTCATATCACAGAAGCCTACAATCAGCGACTTGGGGAGGGAGATCGCCGATGGTATACGGTAGAGCGTTAGCAAAGCCTTCCACAATGAAGAGGAGGTCTGACGGTGGATCTGGTTGTGCAAGGTACCCAACACAAAAGAACTTTACCGCCTGATGTCCGACTCTGAAAAAGTGTTGTGGTGTAGTGTGATTAGTGGTTAATGTGAGGGATTTTGGTGGTTAACCAAAAACGCCTTTAGAAGATATTTATCATGGTCGAGATTTCGATGCCCCCATTAGAAAGTTCTTTGTATTAGAATGCTCGAAATAGTTCTTACAAATTACAATCCAAGAGTGAGAAAAGAAAGTAGGAGAGCTTTTGGCTAGTTCTAAGCTAGGGTTTTAGGGAGTGACAAATTACAAATTAACTACCTAATTTATCAGCTTTTTGTGTAGGAGAGCTTTCATCCCTAGTCTTTTCCAACAGTAAAGACCCAAACACGCAACCCATACCATGTTTTGAGTCCACGACGTAAAAGAGTCATGTACCTAAAACTTTGCTTCTTCAACAACCGCACCCAATGAACTCCAAAAAGAGAGCTACCCAAATACCGGGTCAGCACGCCACCTAGAAAGGCCCCGCGGAAATGCCCCTTGCACCACTCCCAGGGTAGTGGCCTTGTAGCCACACATCCCTAATAGCCCGATGAAGTACATTGTCACCCTTGTTCTCTCCACCTTACCACATCCAAATCTAACCCCTCACCGGCCCACATGGGGAATCGTGGTGGAAGAGGCTGAGGCACCAAATGGGAGTAATCTAATGCAAGGGATTCACGGTCGAAGGGCGAGGGTAATCCGGCGCTTCCGGGCCAAGGTTTTTATGTAAGAGGTGGGTGGAGTGGGACTAGATCGTCCGAGGCCTAGGGAGGGACCTAGGGTGGGGCGTATATGACATCAAATGCCCTCGCACGTTGCCAATTTCACCCGCATTTCTATTATGAGAGGGACGGTTTTTGGCTTTTGGTTGATACACAAAATGGGTGGAGTTGTTTGTTGGAGCCGTGGTTTCATTTTGGTGGAGGACGATTTTGTGTTGGCTAACCTATTAGAGCATGGCCTTATAGAGGGCATGGTGTGCATGGTTTTTGTGGTTTCTTCTTAGCTTGGTCGCCACAGGGGTCAGGCTTAGTCATCTTCATCGCTGAGCTAATTTTTTGAAGGCATCAGTTGTCCATGTGGTTGTGGTCACCCACAACATAGAAACAATCCGGCCGCCGCTTAGCTTTTTACAATTGGTAGTAGTGTAGGTCCAAGACCCTCGGGGAGCCTCGGGCCTATATCCCTCGGCTTGCCCGCCCCTCCGCATTCCCCTTTCACGCCAAGGAGATGAAGCCTGGGGTTGACACTTGGGTCCAGCCTCCCCCTTGTTGCCTTGTGTCACGCCCTAGGTGTGGCCCTTCACTCCAAATAGGTGGGAAAACCGCCACAAGGCGAGGGACAACGTTCTAGCGTAGATAATGTAGGGTTGAGATGCCGCACTATGTGGGGTGAATGGTCCTTTTTCTAATTCTAAACTACGTAATTTACTACAATTCCAATACAAATTAGAAATTAAAACTAATCGACCTAGCCAAGACTGTACTCCTATGCATATGTCACAAGCACCTTTATAAAAGATCCTAAACAAGTTATGCCTATCCACTTGAGGTTTCAAAGGTATGGGGACCGTGACGCCTAAGAGCTGGAGTGTGGATTAGGCAACTTAGAACTCTATTTACTAGACTTGTGTAGGAGGCTTGCATAAGGTGAATTAGGCTAGAAAAGTAGTACCTATTAGGGTTATGCGCTCTAGTCTAAATCCAATTTTTTAGGGTTATGCATTTGGCCGTAAATTTGTAATGGGCTATTCATCCCCCCCACGGCCACTTAGATCTTTTACAACGTGAAAATTGAGCGGCAAATATTATTGTATTTCGCATAAATGGGTTATTTCCTACCGCTTCAAATCAAACTAAGTGAGAGTCGTACCACTCTTCCATTCCATTGCTCATGAATTCTACAATTGAGTTATTCCCAAGAACCCACCAACCCATGTTGTTTCTACCAAGGCGTACTATTTTTACAAATCTGTTTGGTTCCAACGACTTTTTGAGTTGGAACTAAAAAAAAGTCTATGAAACCAAACTTTTTAGGACTTTTCAACTTGTAGTTCCCGAAAGTATCTCATGGGCCTTAGTTGTTTGGGAACATATGTAGTGTAAAACCAACATCTCCAAGCAAACCATACAAACCCAATAGCGAGGATGCGCATCGGCGAGGTGTGTAACATCCGTATGTTAATATACAATTAAAATGTTAATCATGCATCATATAAGCATTGCAATGCATTCATATTAGTGAACCTTGATATGCATTAAGTAAAATAAGTTTAATTATCTAGAATTTCTCTGCGGCTTAGGTAAGTGTGTTTTGTTCTTTTGAACTTGTGAGTTGACCTAAGCATGAGAGTGTATTGAATGTCCTTATATTTATAATGTGTTGGTTTGAATTTTGTTTTAAATTCAATTTGATTTGAAAATCTGAAAAACCCCAGTTTCAAAACCCTAGAATTTACCCTTTTCGATATTTCAAAATCTATGCAAATTTTGCAAAACTTCCAAAAGCTTATGTGTAGATCTTGTTTTGAAGAACAATTGAGGTGTGCAAAGTTTTTTGAAGTTTTTATATAATTTTAAAAGTAATTTTGAATTAAAAACCCCATTTCAAAAAAAAAAAAGTTAAGGTTAGAGGCCCATTTTGAAAATGTTTCTTTTAGAAAAAGTGTAGATCTTGAAAAGTTGAGAAAACTTCATTCTTGGCAATTTTTGAGATCGGGCTCAAATTTTGTGAGAATTTGGCCTAATTTCAAATCGTGGGCATTTCGCTTTTCGCTCACCATCTTCCACCTCTCTCGCTTGCTTCCCCTCACTCGCTACGGTGTCGGGCCAAGGGGGGGAGCACCGTATCACGCCGCCGCTCACGCCGCCTCCCGCGGCCACAATAACCGACGGGACACGTCCGCAACGCCTCGAACAACCGGCGCCGTCGCCTATCCTTATCCGGTACCGCCGTTTGCCATTATCTTCATCATTTTGAGCTCGATCGCCGCCGCCGCCGTTTTCCGTCACCGCCAAATCCAATCGCCACCACCCAATCGCCCCTTCCATCGCTGGTCGTTTCCTACCGTAACTTCGCGCATCGACATCGGGTTTAGTTTCGTGATCCCGCTGGCCGCAACCGGCACCCACGCGCCGCCCGCGACCCGCAACTCACCGCCGCCGCCGTGACCCACCTCGCCGCTGCCGCCCACCCATCTCTACTTGAGGCCCGTGACACGCCGGAACGCCGCTGTGCCACCGGCCGGAAGGCGACGCCGCCGCCGCTGTCACCGCCAAGAACTCCACTCTCGGCCTTTGTCCTAGCCTCACCAGTAGCATCATCGCCGTGCTAAGCTCGCCTGAACCGCCCCGGAAGTCCTTGGTTTGGTCCTCGATGCGCCAGAGCTCACCGGAACGCCAGCAGCCGGGCGAAAGCGCCGCTTCCGTTGTCGCCGCCAGGTAGTTGTGTCCGCTTAGGGCGCCATTTTTGGCTCGATTAAGTAGGGGGTTAGGGTCGCCTAGAGGTGTTGGAGTGGATGACGTCTAACTCCGCCATCGCCGGAGAGCTCCGGAGCTCTTCCGCTCGGTGGTCACAGGGCCGCTGCCGCCATGGCCACGGCAAGGGTGCTTCGATGCCCTTTGGGTTTGGGGGTAGGTGTGCCGAGGTGCGGGATGAAGAGGGGAGCAAGTTGAGCTACGTCCGGGCCGCCGGCTAAGTCGCCGCCGGCGAAGCTATCGCCGGCCAACTCCGGCCATCGGCTGTGAAGTCGGGCGCCAGCGGCCAGATGGCGCTTTGAAACCGGCCCGCCACAAGGCCGCGGGCGCTGGATCGGGCCGCCTCGCAGCGTGGGTCGAAGCCGGGCCGATTCGCCCTAGTGTCCGTTTCCGTTTATTTTTGTTTTTCGATTTTCTTTTAAATGTGAATAGTGCCCAATCTTGCAAAATTGTAGAAATTCAAATAGTGCTCCAAAAATTTAAAACTTTTTTGTGGAGCCTTCCTATGAGTATGTGTATCTATGAAAATTTGAAACTTTGATTTTTGAGTAGTTCTTTTGCATGATTTAAAAATACCATCTTTAATTGAAAAAAATGCATCTTCCATGATTTTTAGAAAATAAAATATTTGTTCAAAAATCTTGAAAATTTATTTGGTGTTGTTTTATGATATGACCTACTTGTATAAAAATTTTGGGGACTATTTTGAGAAAAGTTAAATTATTTTTATTTTATGCTTTATTTGTTTATTAGAAAAAGGGTAGTAGTATTTAGTGCTTATGGACTTAGGGTTTTGTGTGATCTTTGGGATTGCTTTTAGAATCGTGGATCATACCACTTCAAATGGTCCTTGAGAACCTCTTTAGGAAATGGTGATGATATCGGTAGTGTAGTTCAACGAGTTGGTTTTTGTTGCGCTTGTAACTTTATCGTGAAGGAAAGTTTTTACTCAAGTGAATGCTTATTTTCATGCATTCATCAAGCATCATGTTTACCATTCCATCAAAATGTTAGCAATGCATTATTATTTACATGTAGTATATAAGAGTGAGTCGGATCGTGTTGATGAAGCTTTGAAAAGATGCATCTTCCAAAGGTGTTGGCGCGCCACGCTCGCTTTGGAGACCCGCTTTGAATCTAACTTTTCCTCGCAAAATACGTAAAGCCCCTGAGCATAAACCATTCTTCGCTTTTACAAATGCTTTATTCACCTTAAGTCTAGTGAAAATGTGCATTAAGTTAGTAGGAGTTGGTTGATACCGTTTGAAGATCTCTAGATTGGTTTTGGGCTAATTAGTGACATCCTTAGACTAATCTCTATGCTAAGTGTTTGTAC